>WOGP01007604.1:0-11660 GCA_015342065.1 Leptinotarsa undecemlineata
TGTCCGAATATGCCTTCCATCAAATTTTCAAAGTGATCCGTTGTCTGGTTCACCAGAAACGTCTAATGTGCCATCCACCGTGAATCAGCCTGTATATGAATACCGAGGGTAGTGGTATTATACCCATTTTTTGAAAAGCGGCTTGCAGTGATCTCTATAATTGGCATTCATCAATATTCTGACTGCTTTTGTCTGAAGTTTGAAGATTTTATTGGATTCACAGGAATTACCCCACAAAACTATGCCATAATTCATATGTGAGTGAAACAGAGCAAAATATGAACTTCTCAAGGCGTCAAGAGGCAATACTCTATTTAGCTGTCGAAAAGCAAATATACTGTTACACAGCTTATTATTCAGTTCATCAATGTGTGCATACCATGATAAATTCCGGTAAAGAGTGAGTCCTAGTAGTTTAGCAGTATCATCGCCATTTTCAGTGATTTCGGTATTTGAGGTCGTAAACAAGACATTATGGGCCTTACTTTCATTCATTTTCAACTGATTTGTTGTAAACCACAGAGACGCCTGTCTCAGAGTATCATCAGTAATTGATGTTAATTTGATTATGTTTTTCTGAGACGTTATTAGAGTTTTGTAATCTACGAAAAAAACACATTTACCTGGTGACATAAAATTACTGAAGTCATTGAAATGGTCCCAGAACGGATCCCTGCGGCACACCATTTTTGATAGTTTTATTGTCAGACATGTTTCCATAAACTGAGTGGTAACCCCCTCACTCTCCAACATATTCACCTCTCTCAAGACCCTCGATAACCAGACTCACAGTTTTTCGAACTGCATCTGTTGTTGATCTACCCGCTCTGAATCCGTATTCACCTTCACTGAATAATTTGTTATCAATGAAAAAGTTCATGAGCCTGTTCTTCGAAATAATTTCAGAGATTTTTTGCAAAACGGGAATTATTGTCTGTAGGTACCAACCTGAGACCTGTCTCCTTTTTTAAAAAGGGGCAATACTTTTGTACATTTGAACATGTCTGAAAAACACCCTTTTTATATATATGAGTTGAATGAAAATGTCAAAGGATCTATAATTGCTTCAATTATACCCTTAATCATTGCACTGTTCATACCGTAAATATCTGAGAAAGAAGAATTTTTCAAGGATATCACTGCATCAATTATTTCTGATGGCGTTACAGGTTCAAGAAAGAATGAAAAACATAATGATTTAGCATCATTAAGTAGATCATTTGAAGTGAATTGGAGTTCGATTAGTTCTGAAATAACATTTTCTGCTATAGTAATGAAGAATTCATTAAAAATATGGCCTTTAGATCACAAGTTGGGTTTTGTCTAGGGTTTCTATTCAACTCATGATTTATAATTTGCCAAATACTTTTTTTGTTTATGATCAGAGTTTCTAACAAAATCACTACTCTCTTTTTACAATTTCAAGTTTTTTTCTATATTGCTCTCGATATAGTTTGAATGCAAGAAGATCTTTCGCGCTTTTCCTGGCATCACAGATAGTTTTAATGCAACAGAGATTTTCTCTCATTTGCCGCAAGTCATCATTAAACCATTTCATTCTTATTTTCCCTTGTCCAAAAACTTGTTTCATAACTGGTCGGTATAAAGTGAGAGAGTTTCTAAAAAAATTTTTACAAAACTCATCTAAATTTTATATCCCTGTCCAATTTATATTCATTAATTTAAATTTAAATTTGGTAATATTTTTGTCATTGATTTGTTTTCTCCATATTTTTTCAGGTGAATCACTCTCGGCTAGTAAACTTATATATTGACCATAGTGATCTGACAAGCATGGTTCAATTATATGTGTTTTGAAGGAATAATTTCCAAGATTTGTCAAAATATTATCTATTCAAGTTGAAGAATGTGTAGAAACTCTGGTATATTCACTTATGGTACACCATTAAATATTTCAACTGTAATCTTTGTTGAGAAGTTTCGTCCTGAAATACACGTTCACCTTGAAGACTAATTAAGATAAAAGGATGCAAGAACGTGACTTGTTTGCTAATTTCACAGAACACGAGAGATTGAGCTGCCGGATATCGTCATATCTCACAGAAGGTCTTTTACGTGAGTATATTCGATACATTTCACTTGATATTTTCACTCACGCATTTCTGAATGGATCCACAGGTTGGATATTTGTTCTGAAAATGTACGCTAGATTTCCCTCTCTAATGTCGTTCATTACTGATGAATATTTTAGTGTTTCATGCCTAAATTACATTACATTTTTGAATATTCATCTGTGATTCACTATCCGTGAAAACCTATATACAGATAATTTTAGTATTATTGGATACGATAATAGTCAAGGTGAAACCAGACATGCTAGAGACAACATGTTATATAATGTCCTGTATATCCTTTTTCATTTCGTTTTAATGAAAAATACGTGGCTATCATAATCCTACCTCTTCCATAAACTCGAGTCACAGAAGAGCTAAGACTCATTTATTTATGTCACCATCGAAAACGAATATGTTTCTTTTCAAACGGTTTTAGTTAGCTTGCCCTGTTTGTTTGGGTCAAATGTAGTGAGTGAAGTTTAACCCCCTTTCTGTTGACAGATTGATCTGATATTTGGTACACACATTCAGTTTTGATGACAATACAGTTTAGTAAATTCTGTATCATCGTAAATCCAAGATGTGTGCAGCTACCAAATGAAGCATTACATATTGTTTCACAACTACATTAATATGGGTATCAACATGTACTAGTAAAATAGTTACAAAAGCTACAAAATGGCGGATTACATATTACCTTATGATACTGAGTCAATAAGACTAAGAAGAATTGAGTAACAAAATTGCAAACTGACATCCTAATGAAAAGAGAAATGAAAATGTCTATGTTTTATACCACTTTAAATTGTTACTAACGAAACTGCAGTAACGTTAGTTACAATTAAAAGTGGTATAAAACATAGAAATTTTCATTTCTCTTTTCATTATGATCTCCTACCACGTAGTAACGGCTACATCTATCAATTTATTGGGAGGTAATTTTGCTAGTAAATCAAATGAAAACGATTATAATTTTGCCAAAGATATAAAAAATTACAGTGTCGCTACACCAGTGTATAGACAAATCATGTCTCCTGTAAAAAATAGAAGTAGCCTGTTAATTTCAAGTTGCTTACCAAATTCTAGCAAAGTGATTTTGAACTGATCATTTGAACATGAAATATTGTTTAACAATGTTATTTCATCTACTCAATTATGATGAAATCATCTGGACATACACCATTCTTTTTGTCGACATACATTATAAAGAGTTGAAAACTTTTAGAACGTTCATTTTATAATACAAATATAATACAAATTCATAGAAATTTGAAAACTAATGATTCCATAATGTAGTTCGTCACTTTCCGAGTATTCTAAAATAATTCCTTGATTCACTTGGAGAGTCTGTTAAAATTGTAGAATGTAAAACCATCACTTGGTAATGAGCAACTTATTGTTTCAAAATATTGTTCGCATGCTACTCACATAAGTTTTCTAATGGTTCCCTTAAACGTGTTTCCGGAAAACTAACTCAGTTAATGCGTATCCCCCGAAAGCGGTTCGGAAAAATTCAGCGGTTATATTGTCCGATTTATAGTTGTTGGAGCATGAATAAGTAGAATCATTCGAGGTTTATGAAGTTGTCAATAGTCAAACCATGTCTCTTTCCTTGTGAGAATTCTATTTGACCCAAGTGTCCGCAGAGAACAGATTGAATCTGCAAAACCAGAGATTTTTCTATATGTATAGTACGGTTGAAATCAAAGAATTTACAGTCAAATGCAAAACAAGACAGAAACCAAAGGTCCCTGTTTACGTGACGATCCTATCTAAAACGAGGTCGTTTTGGTTGCGCAAAAACAAGGAAGAACAGACCTCGCAACGTGAACATACATTTCTGTCGATCGTTCAAACCATGAAGTACCCACTACTCGAGCTTTTTGGCCTTTCCAATACGTTTTAAACCATCAAAAATGTCGTTGGATCCGACGCCCAGTTCTTTTGTTATTCCAGGATCCTCAAGTCCTCGCCCGGGAATACTGTAGGTCGACCATTTCGGGCTCATCTTTAAAGTTAAAATTTCCAGTTCGCAAACTTACGTCGAACGACATCATATAGTAAATAAGCTGAAAAGAGACAAAACATTAAAATTCAGAAAAATACACAACAATAAATGTATAGAGAATAATATTCTCTATCGATCACTGTACACTACGATACAGTAGAATGAATAGTTATTGACATATGAAGCTACAAAAGGATATGACATTAAATCGAACAAAACTTTTGAAAATTTCATTTTTCACTTACTTCATCGATTCATATTTGGTGAGCAGCATATATTAGATTATTCAAAAGAGGATTGCTCTCCCATTTTTCATGTACTGATGGAGAAGTAACATATTTGTTTTGTAGATCTATGTTTTATGGCTGTGCTCGAAGAAATCAGTTTGAGTTTTGAAGTATATCATTTGCAATTCAAATATTTTCTGCACAGTCATCAATTCAACAGAACAGTGTTCAGTGAATCACCGATGAATGTTGGGGAACAGTCTAAGCCGCGCAAAGTTTTGGATTAATGATCATGTGAATGGGAGGTCTTCAAGACCATTTTCGAAATTTTCCCTAGCTAGAAGTGTGTTTCAGTTCTGAAGATATATTAATTTGTGCTACTGAAGTCACAGAAGTTATTCTGTCATCCATGGATGCATATATTCCCTTTTCAATGGAACTAACTTCTAACGGCAAACCTTGGTTCAACAAAAATTGCGAGTAAGTTGTCACCTTCGAAAATCTCGACTACCGGTAGTGGCACAAAAATCCCAATGCCGAAAACCGAATTAGATTTGTTAATGCTCGTAACAGCTGCAAACTTATGATAAATGAAAGTAACGAACTTCATAATCAGAGATAAACTGTTTGCCAATCCCAACCAACCATAAAAAAGCACATCCACCAGCTGAACAATTTGCGTCCCACTCCACAGTAGGTTTTCTAGGAAAGATACTACCCACTATTCCAACACTAGAATCGACAATTCCAGAAATTACTTTACGACGACAGCGTCTAGTCAGGCGCATTTTGAAACACCTCAATGTCAACAAGGTGTCTGGCCCTGATAGAGTGCCCGTCATCGTACCTAAAAAGTGCGCAAATGAACTGGCACTGGTATTTTTCAGACTTTTCATCCTGTCTCACAAGAAAGGGGCTTTTCCTTCTTGTTGGAAGATTGTCCGCGTTCAGCCCATTCCCAAAAAAGGGCGGGAAAAATCTTCCAAATAACTATAGACCAATCACTTTGCTATCAGTGATATAAAAAATCATTGACAAAGTTGTAAACCACCATATCCTCGAATATTTGATAGGCTTCAACATCTTGAGTGATCAGCAATTTGGCTTTCGGAAACAAAGATCAATAGGCGACCTTCTATGTATTTGAAATAACGCAAAAGAAAGTTGGAGAATCAAGAGCTGTTGCGCTTGATATTTCTGAATCCTTTGATCGTGTATGGTATGAGGGATAACTGGCCAAACGTCGATACTATGGTTTGCTGGATTTTATTTTTGTGTGTGGCTCTTCAATTTCCTGAATGAACGTTTCCTGCAAGTGGTCGTCGATGAATATCTCTCGAATACTTTCGCCTTCGACGCCGATGTTCCCAGGGATCCATATTGTCTCCAACCATCTTTTTATTGCATATAAACTTATTGGAAAAAACCAAGAGCCCAATATATTTCTTTGCTGAGGCTCACACTTGTTTTGTCATTTCATTTGGATTCCAGGACATTGGCTACGGAGGCACATCTTCACCGACAGCAGGATGTTGCATAATTTAATGAGGATCTTGAAGTGATTTCCAATTGATGTGAAAGTAACTAGGTTCAATTCAATGCTACAAAAACCCAGCCATCGGTTTTCTCCAAGAAGGTAAGTGTCTCCGAACCGGATATAATAATGTCAGGTCAGATAATTCCGATTTCTGCTTCGATAAGTTTGTTAGGGGTTAAAATGGACACCAATATGCCTTGGCACAATCATGTCCCTGGAATTGCAAAGGCTGCTTCCCAAAAGCTTGTAACACTGTTCCAAACCACGAAACTGTACACACCTCAGCAACTTTCAATGCTTTATAAAGCTCAAAGCAGACCTTCTGTGGAGTATTGTTCTTATGTATGGAGCTCTGCCCCCAAACAAACCTTGAAGTTGCTGGATTCCATCCAGAAAAGAGCCATTCGCCTGATTGGGGATGCGAACATCACGTGCAACCTCGATAGTCTGGAACGTCGAAAAACGGTTGGAGATTTGTCTCTCTTCAAGGGATATTTTCATGGGAAGTGATCAAGTGACTTGGCACATTTGATTTCACCAAGAGCGGTAGATATCGGAACTCAACTCAACCAGTACACCTCAAACTTCACTGTTTGAGAACTCTTTCATCTGGAGAACTACGTTCATTTGAAATAAACGTCCTGAGAACGTTTTTCCAAATGTATTCAAATCCACTACTTTCACTACTTTCGCACAGGCGCCGCTGTTAGAGCACCTCAAGAGTTTTCCTATAGCGCTTGTGGTGTGTTCTCAAAAAAAAACTACTTTCAAACTGAATAGAAAGCTCTCCTTTCTAATGAACCATTTCAAATTTTTCACATAAAGTTTCGAAAGAATCAATGAGTCAATTATTCACAAAGTAGAATCAAACAATTTTTTGAAATTCAACATGCACAGGCACCGCTCTGAGAGCGCCTTAAGGATTTTTCTGTAGTGCTTGTGTTTTTTGTCCTCAAAAAAATATCTATCGATCAGTATATACCATGACGCACTAGATCAAACATTTATTGAGATTGGAGCTACAAAATCACACGACATTGAAACTAACAAAACTTAATAAACTTAATAACCTAATAGCAACTGTAGTGCATTTTCTTTTAGTAACGTGTGTTTTACAGATAATTAGATGAAATGATTCGCAGTGTCGAAGGCTTTAAAAAAATAAAATGTAGAATATAGAATGCGGAAGATTCTGCGATAGCAAAAAAATACACTAATTAATGAGTAATACGTTCACTCGAAATATCTTTCACAAGCTACACAAACTTTCTAATGGTTTCACTCAACGTGTTCCTGGGAAAACTAATTCAACTTATGCATTTTCCCAGAAAGGGGTGCACAAAAGTTCTGCGGTTACATTGTCATTCCAAGTCGTGGCTTTTGGGGATGAGGCCACGCTGTGCCGTTCGAGCGCTATGAAGGCAGTAAAAGAAAGTCAAGTTTTCCTCTTGAGATTTTGATGGCAGAGAAAAAAATACCGTATCATATACTAAAACCAGTAATTCTTTCGGACAGTCCGTTGGAAAGCAGTCCAAATGTTTACATATTTGTATACACAGTTAACGATTTTGTCACACTGTCATTTTGGTTGAATTTTTCTAAGAGGCTGATATTTACGTAGCTTATATCGGTTCCGTAGATAAACAAAATATTGCGTTTCCTCACCAATGAAGAATAACTTATCAAGTGTCAGTATGGAGTTTCATGTCTAAAAGTCGAATTGTGGTTGCGTAATGGAATCTGAAAAGATGATGTGGATCGAAATTAAAGAACTGAGTAAGTTCAATATCCTCGGGGAAATTGGATTGCAAACTTCAAAAGGGGTGAATCTTTCATTAATGATGAACACCAATCAGATAGGCCAGTTTTTTATCACCATATTCACAACATAATTTCATCTAATCCTCGAATATCTGACGCACTGAATATTTCTTGTAGACGTGTTTATAATATAGTTCACGTCGATTTGAATATCAGAAAAATGTTTGCATAATGAATTCCTGAATGTCTAAATTCTGATCAGAAGCGTGCTAGGGAGAAGTTTCGCATTTGATCTGTGCTCTGTTTGAAAAAAACGTAAATTTCTCAAGCCGTATTGGTACTTTAGATGAAAGATGAGTAAATTGACAAGTCATTATTTTTTGTATTTGTGAAATTATAAAACAACGATAAAAATCAAAACAACAATTGTGGCGTTCCGGGGCGAGTTCATTGATTCCAGTGGTGCATTTGCTGCAGTTGAACCCTGAAAAACCTGCCACACCACATCATCTGAAGATCTTGATCAGGCAATGTCCTCTCTCTCTCTCTCTCTCTCATATATTTTTACGAACCAGAAACAAAGCAGGCAACGAAGGAATTACGACGCCAAGGATTTCCAAGGCTTAGGAAAATTCAAATCGAAAAATTTGCTAGAAAAGTTCATTGCTTCATTTTTTAGGATTGCTTTGATTATTTTATGGAAAATAACTGAGAATTTACATTCAGTGTTATTGACCATTCTGCGAAAAAAATACAGACTGAATTCTCGGAAAGTTGTCCAAAGGAATATCGTTTTTGCGTGACAGCCATCTTATTCACCAAATCCGGCTTCGACGATTATTATGTTTTCACTCAACTGAAAAAAGCCTAAAGGGTCCTGAATTTTCTTCTAACGAAAATGTGATAGTAGCACGAAAGTCTGTTTTGCAGAGCAATTATGCAACGATCATGTAACAATCATTACATTAGATTTTATTCTACACCTGATGAATGATGAGGAACTATAAATATCATATTTATATTTGCAATAAACACATACTCATATTTCATTAAAAATTATACAAAATTGTAATAATTGAACATAATAATTGTAATTAATCGGATTCATTAGAAATATTAGAAGTATGTATTGTGCAGTTGGAAAAGTTTATTTCAGGTCCGACTGATATGGAAATGGAAGAAATATTTACATGTATTTCATTACTGCTAGTCTCCAAACCAAATTTTTAATGTAGCCTTTCGTCACTGAATTGGATTTTCAGCCACCATGACATTTCAATGTAGGCATATCACTATCACTACTGTATCAACTAATACGGTTGCAGATGTGCTTCGAAAACAATGCCCTGTATATAAATACGGATCTGGTAGATTTGAATTTGTTGTTATTCGCTTCCCAATATTACCAAATTTTTTAATACAAATGTTTTGAATTGTGCATTTTCCATTAAAATAATCAATGGAAAAGATGCGCGCTAAATTTTGGCCGTAGATTCATATAATTTTTACTAATTTCGTAGTATTTGTCGGTAATTGTCAATGTTCATTATATTTTGGTTCTGGTTACTACCACATTGACAATTCATATCTTTGACATTTTCACGTTTTAGTTCATGTAGTTCATGATCCCAACATGCTCCCATCATTACAAAAATCATTGCTACCCAAAACAGAAAAATACATTTAAAAAATACAGCAATAAGAAACAAAGCAAAAATAAGAAAAAATTGATTAAAAATCAGAAAGGCCTGGATAGCTTCGAACCAAAATAAAAATCTTTATTGTTCATTCTCCCACATGTAGGAGTCTAGTTGAGGAAAGGAAGGGGGATAGATATGGGGAGGGCTAAATGACAGGAGGATGACTGTACTGTTGAATTTAGTCAGAAGACATACAGTTACACAGTCTCACGATTAGACAGTGGGAGGTTCCTCCGCTATTGTTAGTGGGTAGCTCTTCATTCAACAAAATTTCTCTCACGCGAGAGTTCTCCTTGCAGTACGTTTTCGATATTCCTTATCTCATTCGATCTTTGTAAGCTAGTGTAAGTTGTCCAGAACCTCCTGCAAAAAGTTCATGAAAAAACAAAGTAATCAAAGATCAGCCCCTATTTTGATAGTTTCTTATAGCCGTGACGTCCCTGGTCAGCGGGCTTTTCGGCAGAAAGAATTGGAATAATTTCTGAGACAGCCTCCTGATGTGTTCAGTGACGTCTCGACGTCAGCCAGATTTAACAGATCAACCAATAAAATAAATGTCTGTTACTATTCGTGCAAATACGGAGAATTTTATTCTGAATCCTTTCGAGTGTCTGCAGAATACAGGACAGGCGTACAACATAGCTAGTCATATCATTTGTTCGTAAATAAGCCACTTGTCAACACTAATCTTGGAGCTCCGTGCTATGAGCGGATACGTGCGTTTTATCGCCGCAACCGCTCGTTAAATAGCCAGACTCAGATGTTCTTGAAAGTTTAGGCTCCTATCTAGGATAACTTACAGATATCGCGCGCTTTTCTGCTCATCACACCTTTGATTTACGACTTCCCGAAGATCTTTACGTTGGTAAATTTCTTTGAAAAGTTGACGAGCTCACTTTTCGATGTGTTTATCTCAATTTTGTTCCTGTCAAAGTGCAGCATGACCATCCTGTCGAGATGGATCTACAGTTTCTGCCTAGCCACTTCGCTAGTCATGCCTATCGTCTGCATTGATACCCACATTCGTTAGCGAGATCGTGGAAAATCCATGTATGTCCATTGAATACAGGTGTAGTTATAGAAAGGATCCCTGTTTGTATCGGATAATGTGCAGATGTGGTTTGGGTCACTCTTACATAAAACGTTCGATTGGTCAGGTAAGACTCGAGAATCTTAACCACGAATAAAGGCATACTCCGGGTCAAGTTTCATCTTCTCCTCAAGCCGGAAAAGTATACTTAGCAAGACTTTGTCGACGCCCTATCAGGTATCTATCTTTGCCTTGTGGATGTGCACCACCTCCGCACGCTTTAGACAACTTGGGTAGTGTTGATGTTCAAGTATAGCGTTGGAAATATGTACCAACTACACAAGACCAGGTAGATTGCGGAGTAGAACCGTCATGATTCCATCATGCCCTGGAGCTTCGTTTTTCCCCAGACGCTTGATGGTCTCTAAAATCTTATCGTAGCTAGTTAGCCACTCTACTATGACCTGCTTTGTTATGTCTGCAACAGGTCTGCTCTTGCCGGCGACCCTGGAGGTATTCTCATGCTCGATACGGTGTTCAGTTTTCACACGGTGGATAGCTTTGAACCTGCGTCTCTCAAATCTAACTCCTTTGCCCGCTTCGCTACGAGTTTCCCTACTGAGTTTTCTCCGAATTATTGAAATATAATCTGCAGAATTTGAATGGAACATGTAACCAAGACAAAATTTCAAAAACTGCAATGTTAGATAGATCCTTACTGTTATAAATTGAAAATTTTCATCGGGCGCTTCGTCGATATACGTTTTTATTTCTAACAATAATTTTTATTTTTCTCCAGCATATCCCTTTGACGTTCGCTTTAATGAAGCTTGTAGCTTCTTATATTTAGAAATGTCTATATTATGGTTGATATTTACCAATAATTCCATTACTGACTAATGTGTCCATGCACAACATGATTTCATAATTTCAATTCTTGAAAATAAGCAAGCAAAACATTTTCGGAGAATGTCGAAATATTATTTGTGATGGGCTCATTCAGGCTAATTTAGTATTTTATTGAAAATTATATATTATAAAAGTAAATCATCTCTGAAGTATCCCACAAAATTTTCTGGTTTATACGTCAATTACCAACTGAACAAGAGCAATTGAAAATGTGAGATCGCCCGCGATACATCTTGACGTCACACCAGGCAAACGAGCATCGAGCGGTGGTAACCGGGCCTGTAGTTAGAGATTATGAATCGCTGCTATCGTCAATTCAATTTACTTATCTTCAAAGTAATCTATAAATGAATTCTGGCATTTTTGAGACAAAAGTTCTATAATAAATAAAGAGTACTTTTCGAATTTCAAGA
>WOGP01007605.1:0-11657 GCA_015342065.1 Leptinotarsa undecemlineata
GTTGGTACAGGCCAATTTTCTTCTCCTGAGGATGCTAACTTTGTTGGCGAAACGCGCGTCGAGTGCAAAAAAATTACTTTGGTGTTTGGGTAATTGATCAAAGAAGTTATTCTGTTTACGGGATCTTAACAAAAGGTACGACAGCTCATTAGGTGAAAATTGCTTGCTTTTTTACATTATCTAGTGTCTTCTAGAATCTATGATACAAATTGAAAAATTATTCTCAAAAAATTCGTAACAAAAATGTTTTTTCAATGGTACATCAATGTTAGATTGTTGTGAAGTTTATATTTTTCAATTTATCATTTGCTTTTGTGAGTGAACAGTTAAATTTTCACGGGACTGTATCAATTCGTTAGTGAGAAAAGACATTTTTGAACGTCTACAAATAATCCTAATAAACTAAGTGACTTCATTTGTAACAAAATATTCGTTTGTGCATTTATGGTGACTTAAGATTTTTGTTCGATGATTTATTCACGCCAGAAATATTTTTTGCCCTGTACAGTCAATTTAAGTCCAATTTCTATCTGTTTGATGAACATTACCACCATACAAAAGCACCAAAACTCTAATCCCGTTGAATACATTTCAATAAGAATCGTATAACCTGCACATATGTTCATTTGTAATGGTGGAAATCGGTTTAGATATTTTTCGGTATACACTCACCCTTGGCAATCAACTAGTCCACTCAATATTTTCTACCGACTTACTTTGCACCATGAGGGATTGCTAATTCCACTAAAGCTTGAAGTATTTATTCATTTCATCCACCGGATCAAGACTACTTTTAATAAGGGGTGGAAAATCAGTTCAAACAGTGCCGTGCATTCTGGGTGTTGGGAAACTTGATAATTTCCAGAAAATAGTTGTCTGAAAATATTGATGAAATTTGATAAATTATTACCAACGTGTGCCAAACACATGCGAAAAAGTGGACTGTGGCACTGTCAAAAAAATGTTCTATATATTGATTTACTTTTTATTTCTTTTCATTTCGAACAATTCAATTCATGAAACTGTCTTCAATTTCAGTAACAACAGTATAGCCAAATTTATTCAGACATATGAAAACATGAATTTGGAAGAAACAACTATACAAACAATACAAACAACGTCATACTGTGTTTGAGCCAAAAAACTCAGTAAAAAAATACTCCACACTGCGGGAGACGATGATGTTAAGAATTGGGAACAGTTCTTCTAATGCTAGTAGGTTCACAATGAAAAATATTCATATCCTGAAAATTTTTGTAATCTTTGCATATTTGATACAAAGAAAAAAAGAGAATCACTATAGTATGAGAATTGGGAAGGTAAAATATCATAATGTTGCGAACAGCAATCTGGGTATATACATATTTATGTGTGCCAACAAATATGGACATACTATTTGAGAGCACTAAATTCTATTCAAAAGTAAATTGCCCAAATAAGTATCGATAAAGCGAATTGTATTGTTGCTTATAGATCATGTGGAATGGATATGTCAAATTTGATGCCAAGAACCTTAAGTCCAATCATTCTTTGTAGAGTGTGGTAATACCACACTCTACTGGTGCTGGACACCAAAGGATGCTAAGAATTCGACACAGTTATTGTACGATGTGTTTTATATCAACAAGGTATGACACTAAAATGTATAAAACCTTCAGTTAGGCCAAAAAAAAAGTTTATTGATGAGAATACCGTGGTCCATCCTTTCGAATGCCTTGGACAATATGTGCAGGTGGTATCTACTAGAGAAGACAAGTCCAAAACAGTCGATATGAGTTGATAAGTAATCATCAAATAAATCAATCGTTGATCCATTAAGTCAACATAGGTGTTATACATACATTGTGTTAAAGTACCTAAAGCATTCTAGGTGTTCTGGGATATGTGGAAATAAAAACTGAACTCAAATCGATAAACCAAATCGGATGAAAATTTCGTTTGGAACACAAATATATTTTCTATGCCTACTCTGTCACTTTTTTAAGTGTACCAAATGGCATAGTAAGATAATGTGTATATTGTTCAATTTCAAGTTTTACTCATTTTATCGATAATATGGATTGAGATTTCGTTTGATCCTCATGTTTTTTTTTCTGAATCAGGTACTTTTGATATTTGTCATCAGTGCAATTCTTATAAGAGATTTGATATTTCTACACTATTTTTCATTTCTGAAATATGAGTTGACTGTAATGGATGTAGTAAAAAACAATGTGAATAGTTCTCTCGTTTCTCTCATTTTAATTCCACAAGAGTTTTTTTTATTTCGTGTATGTATTTTTCATCGTTGGAGATTCATCTTCTGATGGTTTCTCCAATATATTCTGAAGGTTTGAACATCTGTAAAATACTATTTATCTACACTCATTTTATTTTGTTCCAGCTTGCACAATGACTATACGTATCTGTGGTCGCATTGGATCCTTTACTACACAATCGATTTCTTACAAGGGTGAGTACGGCCATTATTATTTACTATCTCATCGACAATTGCTCGTAACCGATATTTGTGTTCGTTGAATTATGCACAACCACAGCCTGTTTCGTATCCCCTTTTGCTTATTTGAGTCTACATACGCCTCTGGGTGTTTGAGAATCGAAGTAGTGGCCGTAGCAAAGAGCCCCAGTGCCACCATATGTTGGTCCAGGCCGCGAACATTCGAACAGATGGGCCACAGCGCCAAAAAGTCATTAAACGATATTGTGCGCTATCGACAAGTGCTTTTCCTAAACACTACTTTATTATGAGCACCCGCTTGTGTCTGACCGATTGTTTGCGTTCGATGACTTGTATGTGACTTATACATGTTTCATAGTCTAATCGATGCCGTGCCGGTTTGCCATACGAAAGTAATCAATTTTGCATCCCTGCCCCATATTTTCATAAACGCTTTCAATCTTTGTCACCGGTATCCTTTAAGTTTCGGTAAGGGAAAGTAACAAAACAGAAGCTTACTGATTATAATGAGGAATGTTCCTCCTGATGAATATCAAGTAGTTTTCATAAAAGAGCTTTAAAACAACGCATTTTAAACTTATCATTTCAACCTATCTCTTTAAAAAAATATTTAAATATTTAAAAAAGAGGAATGAAATAATGCATTCAACATTTAAAGGGATTCGTTTCTATTTCACCATTTGGCAACATCGGTTATAGCTAATAAAGAACAATGAATCTGTTACCCGAATGAGACAAGCAAAGATGACATATTTAAGAGTCGTGCTGTTCTGTTTACTTATGTTCCGAGTTCCGAGACATTCTATGACATATGACAGTTAGTGTCCCTAACCTATCTTCCTCTATATAAAGAAATAACTTGTGGAGGTGGTATTGAACTATAATTTATATTGTGCCTCAATTGTTGATTTATAAAGATAATTTTCCTCTTTTAAAATGAAATATCTAGGTACGTATAAATTATTTCAGATATATTATATGCAAGGTAAAATATTTTTAGGAATGGTAGGTAAAGTTGAAGCGGATTTCACTAAAGCAGAATCCAGTAATCTTCCTCGAGCTACAGCTGAGATGGTTACAAATTATTTAGTAGAAAGTTAGCAGTTTTCAAGTGTTGAATCACGCGGACAAAAATATATCAGGTAAATATTGTATGGTTGATAATCATTATCAAAAAAATTCAGGTAAATTACAAAATATCTTGAAATAACACCAAAATTTACCAAATTTTAAAAATAGGTAGTTTGTTTTTATCATTAGTAATGGATTCCATCATAAGTAAAAAAATTAATTGAAAAGAAGCGTCCTTATCTATAAAATCTAGTCATCACTATTTAATGTATTAACTGATTCTGCAATTGTGTATGAGGTGAAGTCTGAGGAATTTAGGCAAGTGGGTACAAAACACACCTTTAGCATAGTGAACTTCTGATAAATCCTGTAAATAGTTGATAATGATAAATATCACTCAAAACATAATTTTTTGTTGTACTTACCCTGAATTAACGATATAAATAACCTGAAAATTATTAATCCACAAAATGTAAACCAAAAAGGTAGTGTAATTGACAATTAATTAAAAAATATAAAGTTGTGACCAACACTTGTACCTAATTTTAAATTAATGAAATCATAATAAAAATGGATGTATTGACAGATTTGACACTATTGACATGATTCTTCTTCTTCTAGCATACTATTAACCTGGACTCCGATCTAGCATTGTAGGCGCTGTTGCCAATATGTGAATTAGAAACAAATCCTTTAAAAAATTAAAACCCAACATTTGAAACATCAATTTGAATAGTTTTCGAAGTGAATTTGAAAAACTCATGAACTAAACTCTACTTTATTTTGTTCAAACTTGCATTTGCTGTAATAACCCAAATTGAGGAACATTCCCCATTGCAAAAGTATCACATGACCTCGAGCATTTTCACATGCGCTACCCGGTATCACGGTACTTTGTTGTTAACCATTGTTCAAACGTTGAAATTAATTTCCGCACATCCGAAAAAAAAAACAATTTCACAGAACAATAATTCAATGTCTTTAAGAACGTTCGATGTTTCTTGAAAACACGACTGAATGACAACGTTTGCTTTTGTTTCAAGGTGAATCATTATATAACAAAATTGACCGATATTTGATGAAAATCCACTGTGTGATTTGCACTGAACAGTTAACAAAACCGCAACAACCGCTGTATAACAGCTTCTTAAGACATATAAAAACGCCTGACGAAACCAACGCCATAATTAAATGATATTGGTTGCTCCAAAAGATTTTCCGTTTTTGTGAGTCTTCTTCAAACTGCAATATCTCAGTGAATACGTATCCAATTTAATCGCAATAAGCGCCAATTGAACCAGTGCACTTCTAACAACGTAACACAAGTAGATTAATTCCGCCAGCATAAAAATTATGTGCTTAGTATCCTGATTGACGAAGGTTCTACCGGTAAGAAAGTTGTCTAAGTGCTTGAAAACATGTCAATCGGTTGGAGAGAAGTCTGGGAAGTATGGTGGCTGAGGCATAACTAGGTTTGATATTCGAACGATGTTGTGGTGCAGGATTGGACCTCTTCTGTTGACCAGTGCCGGTTGGATAGCTACATTTTAGTTTAGCCAGGTTGCAGAAAGTAATAGTAAATCACAGCAGCCGCTGACCACCATACAATATCCATAGTGTTCTGTGTTCAAGGCAAAAGTAGTGGCTATCGAACACTGTATAGGGAAAATAAACAGGTAGAAGTTACAAATGAAACTATTGCCATTTTCTCCAACAGCCAGTGTTCTCAAGACTGGTGGGAAGCTGTGTGAGCGCACTCAAGGAACTGAGTGCCCAAAATAGGGTTCCACTAGCTTGGGTACCCGAACATGAGGGTCACAAGGGCAATGACGAGGCCGATGTGCTAGCCCCTGACGGCGCATCCAAGGCTATGATCGGTCCATAACCCTTCTACGGAGTAGCGAAATCATGTATAATTCATGGATGCAAGCCGAATCGATAGATTGGTGAAATAAGGCTCCCAGGAATGAGGCAGGCGAAAGAGTTCGTAAAGAAAGAGCATAGCGCAGATTCACAGATACAACCATGAGGATAGTGCCTACTAATGGGACATAGCCGATATATGAGCAATATTGGTCTAACAGAAGAAACCCAATGCAGGTTCTCTCAAGAAGAGGAAGAAGCCGCACTGCATGTGCTCTGTGGATGCGAAGCGATAGTAAGGCTGAGACACGCAAGATGCGGGGAAGAGAAACCAGAGGCTGCCAGCTATATGAAGGGGTCAGTGTCAAGGCTATGGAGTCTCATCAAGGAGATCAAAGAATAAGGAATAATCAAGGAGCATCACCATAGATATGAAAAGGTCGCTGTGCATCAGACCACGGGCCAGTTCTCCAACAATTTAATCTAATTTAATCTACCCATGGTGTTTTTTTTGCATTTTCGCCTTTGGGTAGCTCACCGGTGTCCAACAACTGTCCTAACAACTGTCCTGAACATCTCTTGTTGTGGTAGAGGATCGGTTTTTCATCACACGTGATGATCCTATCCAAAAAGGGATCGTTTTAGTTGCGCAAAAGCAAAGAAGAGCAACCTTGAAATGTGACAATTTTTATCGATCGTTCAAATAGTGGATTTTGACCTTTCCAAAACGTTCTAAACTATCGACAATGGCATGAGAGCTGACGCCCAGTTCTTCCGCGATGCGCCAGTCTTCACTAGGGTCTAAAAAGCTTCGTCTTGGATAACTGTAGGTCTACCATTTCGTGCAGATGCGGATTAAACGTGATCACCTCACAAGCGCCCCTCTAGCATAGAATGTTTAATGACTACTGACTTCGAACGATAATACGCTCCTTTTCGTAGCCTTGCGTCCCTATGCACGTACCTAGTTTGCCTTATGGATAATATGCTTCTAACTTCGGGGCTTATCTTCGAGGCTGAAATTTCCGGATCAAAAATTTCGCAAACCAATATCTAACGGTGCGTTCATTAACAATAACATTGCCAAATGTCTTGGTTGATTTTTCGGGCTGTTTCGCCATCTGTAGAGTAGGGAGGTTGAGTGTAGGTCCACAACACTTTGGTCAGATGTGATCTATTGTACATCCTCCCGAGGAGTTGTCCTCCTAGGTCATTGTCCATCCTGTCCTTTCCAGGAAGGTGGACGGGATATAGATGGGCAGGTGTTGGCCAAGACTCGCTGAACACACACCGTCATAGAGGTGTGTCCACTAGCCCCATATTATGGAGGTGTTTCGCAAGATATTTCTTCGGCGCCAGATTCCCAGGGTCGCCCAGGGTGATCCTGGTAAGACTGAATCCGTTGAGTCCATCCCATCTCTTCAGGGATTGAACGTGGGTGTGACGTTTGGCTAGTTTCGCAATTGTCGAAGTCACCAGGCCGTGACACTGGGTCCTAAGATTCCCAGTCTAGTCGCTTCGTTGGCTAAAGAGTCGGCAATGCGATTAACTTAACTCCTGTCGTCTCTCTGACTTATATACACCATTTGCTAGCTCTTCATTCGATTCATGGCTGTGCAGTGTGGCAACTGTTCCCCATGTTGTAGACAGATAACAGAAGCAGAGCAGCTCAGAAAATATTCATGGAGTCTAAATACACCTG
This sequence comes from Leptinotarsa undecemlineata, assembly GCA_015342065.1. Classification (NCBI taxonomy): domain Eukaryota; kingdom Metazoa; phylum Arthropoda; class Insecta; order Coleoptera; family Chrysomelidae; genus Leptinotarsa; species Leptinotarsa undecemlineata. Next base: position 7,095 of record WOGP01007605.1, read on the forward strand.
GGGAAGCTATTATTACTGTAGAAAGTAAAGCCTCTACTCTTTCTGACTTATATACACCATTTGCTAGCTCTTCATTCGATAATGTAGGACCCCCGATTCATGGCTGTGCAGTGTTGTTAATTGTTCCCATGTTGTAGACAGATAACAGAATCAGAGCAGCTCAGAAAAGAATCATGGAGTCTAAATACACCTGGGGAAACCATTATTACTGTAGAAAGTAAAGCCTCTACTCTTTCTGACTTATATACACCATTTGCTAGCTCTTCATTCATTCATAATGTAGGACCCCCGATTCATGGCTGTGCAGTGTTGGCAACTGTTCCACCACGGCTAATAACCGGAGCCGGCTATGGTCAACGTCGTCGTATACTGTAGTTGTAACCTCGTGTTAGGTAGGCTATTAGGTTATGTATACTTTCTTGAATATTACTGGAATTTTATCCCAACACTAAACCGGTATTTCTAACACCTCGAAACGTGTTTCAATCACCAAACGATAATCTTCAAGAGAAAGATCAATCTTCTTCATGAAGATGTTCAATCTTCTTCATGAAGATGTTCAATCTTCCTCTTGAAGATGATCAATCTTCCCCACGAAGATGTTCAATCTTACTCATGACGATGTTCAATTTTCCTCATGAAGATGTTCAATCTTCCTCGTGAATATGTTCAATTTTCCTCATGGATATGTTTGATTTTCCTCATGGAGATGTTCAATCTTCCTCATGAAGATGATCACTCGGTGATCGAAACACGTGTCAAGGTGTTAGAAATGAAAGTTTGGTGTTTGGTGAACTCACAAACTTTATGCTTGAGTTGAAAATAAATATCCGTCCCACTGTTTGTCAATCCATAGACACGAAACGGAAAGATAGTATTTGTCGCTAGCATACGGAGTTGTTTCCTCGTACAGGGAAAAAGTCACGGTTGGTATTTCGCTTAATGAATTCTTTCCCGCATCGTCGTATATCATTACCGCAACAATGAATTGAATTATTTCCCGGCCAAGACAGAGAATTCCCATAAGTTGAATTATTCGCATTATATGATAATTTGAACTGTAACTCATGGCGTGGGTGCGGACGATGAAGCAATACCGTCGACAAATATAAAAAACAAACAATGGGATTGCTGCAATTATGGCAGGAAGCGGATTAGCGTTCAAGGAAAAAAAATCGTTTCATTGTCGAGCGCAAAACGAAATTTTCTCAGTAAAGAATCAGAAACATTGAATCGTTTACTACATTTCCAAACACCGAGGGAGGTTTACAACTCCGGAATCGACGAAAACTTTACGGTTCAAGTCACAAAACTTCAAAGGTGATGAATCTTGAAAACTTTTATCAGAAACACCTGGTAGATACAGACATATCCAAAATTTAAAACGGGATCGTTTTAGGTGAAGGCGATGACATTCATCTTTACGATTACGGCTTCTATGAGATCAACAGAAGGAAAGAAAACTGGCAGAAATTTACATTACAGCTACCAGATTCATCAATACGCTTCCATCTGCAATCAGGCAGATGTAGGAGTTATACTACAGAACTCTTAAAATTATATATGACTAGTACTATGTTGCTGTTTCGCTGCTGTTCTGATGTTTTGACAAAATTAGAATCAACGAACTTAGGCGTACGCAGCGTTATAGAACAGTGCTTTCAAAAAATTGTTCTACAGCGCCATCTATTGGCGAGTTACAGAAAAAGTGATAGCCTAAAAACCTTTTCTATAAAAAATTACGTATACGTGTCAAATTTCATCACGATCGGTTGATGAAGAAGTTTATCACTAACCAATCAACCAACCAACCAACCAACCAACCAACCAACAAACATCCGTTTTTATATATTAGATTATAAAATGTAAAGAGTGAGTTATGATTATTACTGTTTTTATAGTTGTTTTTATTTGATGAAATAAAAAAATTATTCGGCTAGACTCATTTGTTGAGTTGAAATCCCTACAACTCAATGTATAGAGATTTTTCTCAACACCTCAGGTGGATGCACGCTCAAACACAATTTAATTTTCTGTTCAATTTATTATATATTTTCTTATATTCGATATGGAACGATATGTGTGTTTCGAACAGTGAAAATTATGTCTCCACTGGATTTTCCACTTGTCTGCTGGAAATTCTCCAAGTAATAAATTTCTTGATAAGTTCCTTAGTTGGAATTGGATAATTCAAGTTAGTATTATTTGAAACTTCTTTCAAATATTATTTTATAACAACACCACCAAATTTTCTGTTAATTTTAATTAAATTCTGGGGAGCAAAAGATTTGGCGTGGCTTCTAGTTTCGTCGCCTTGAGAAGAACTTTTCTTAGTTACAAACCATCAATGTCTACTCAAATGAAATGAATAAAAACACTTTTGTCTAAATACCACCGGTTTCGGTTTATACGAATATAAAATTTTGCTGTGGTATTTATACAAAAGTGTTTTTATTTTATTTCATTCAAGTGATCATGAATTACCATAAAGTAAACAAGTCATCAATCACACATATTACATCAATTTCTAACTTTGATACCTTAAAAATTATTTCCTCTACAAGATTGCAAATTATTTTTGAGTTTAGATACATCTCTCCTTAATATTTGTATACATACATATTTAACCTGTCAAGCTGCTGGAAAATAATTCCATGCAAATCAAAAGATAAATCGATAAGTACTATTATGATCATTCCCATATTGATTTCAATTTAAGAGCCACCGGTAGACAGCTGTTTCAGCCTAATGGACATTGTCAGAACAGGGCAGGCGATCCTCGATTGAAGACAAAATGTGAATAACCAAGAAAAATACTTCTTGCGTTTACGCAGTTATTTTTATTAAGTAATTTTCTTGGTTATTCACATTTTGTCTTCAATCCGCCTGCCCGTTACTGACGATGCCCAATAGGCTGAAACAGCTGTCTACCGGTGGCTCTTAAATTGCAATCAATATCGGAATGATTAGAATAATACTTAGATTACTTGTAGTTTTAATAAATTTAATAAATTGGCATCTAGAAGGTCTTTGTTTTCTGAGAATAAACACTATCTTAATCTTGAAATGGACTGTAAACCTAAAATCTACGGTATGTTGGTGTTTTATATGTATATGGACAAAACTTAACCTACCAGTGTACCTATTTTGATACCTAATACTCAGCCAAATTTGTACCGTAGGATTCGATTTTAGTAATCTCCTGATGATGCTAACTTGGTTAGCCAAACGCGCGTCGAGAGACCGTTTTTTGTTCTAGTATGGAAAAAGATTTTTCAATGCATTCATTTTACGCCAACTTATGAAGATTTTCGTTGTTGACTTTTAAATATTGGGAGCATATATCAAATACATAAACCTATTACGAAATACATATGAACTTCCATAGCAACTCTAGTTCCATGTAAATTTTATTTTTGAGAAAATAATAGTCTACCAGAGAATATTTTGTTGATTCAAATACTAAATTGATTATTATAGCAATTCACGGTGCAAATTTGAAAGTTTTTAGTATAATTTTGAAGTTAACTGCATAAAACAATTAAAAAAATTATAAGTTCGAGCGAGTACGGTCCATACTATTATGTAACTTGTCATGGCCTCGAAGGTAAACATGCGAGTATTTTATTAACTCACCTATGACATAGCACATCCAAAAACGCTTTACTTTTGTTTGTATTATCATTAAAACACATCAAAACATAACACTGAACCATTTTCATTTCGAAAACCGAATGTTAAATACCATTTTAAAAGAAGTGAGCTCTACGAATACTGAATCACAACTAATACGTTTCGATTTATCTTACCATAAGTTTACCATACTTCAGTCGTCACTCAGCGATTTGAGTGCTTATTCCCTTGGTTTCTATTTCCATAGGGTCTCCTCTGGAATGAAATCTTTCTGATCCACGAGTTTTGTTAATGGAACTAATTTTCGATGAACCAATCTCTATATGAGTCACTAATCTAAAATTTTTCATTGGATTCATTCATTGGACAGAACTTCGTCATGCACAACTGATTTTATCCCGCACGCCTATGTCGTCTTTCCTGTTCCATGACTGAAACTGCAGTTTTCAACGATACATTATGAATCTTTGTCTAATGAGCGCTTTTTGTACGTGAACTAGATATAGGTATAATATCCATCAAAGAACAATTTCGAAAGAGCAAACTCGCACGAATCTTTGTTTCTATAAAGAGCAGTTGCTTCATCAAGCTACTTGGAAAACAAGGAGAATGGAGTAAAATGATAATATAGAACAAGACACTTCTCAAAAGTAACCACTCAAGAGCTGATTAGAATGGTGTTTCTACATCAGAGGTTTCTACTGCTACACATATCGGCAATTGTCATATAAATTTTATAGCAGCATAAAACAGTATCTGAAGATGGGGACCTGAAAGATAGAACAAACTTGCCGATACAAGTAATCATGGAATTACTAGGATGTTGTGTACGAAACTGCTACTTCCAACTGAAGGACGAATTTTTTACGCAAGATGAGGGACTGCCAATGGGATCGCCACTTTCACCGATTATAGCTAACATATATATGG
>WOGP01007606.1:0-11657 GCA_015342065.1 Leptinotarsa undecemlineata
CAAGAACATTTGTTTGGTCTGCATATGCAACTATATTTACCTTTGAAAGACTATTTAGGTATTGTATCAAGTCATTCGCATAAATAAGAAAAAGCAGTGGTCCGAGTATAGACCCCTGTGGAACTCCTTGCATGCAGGCCAAGAACTGACTTTGAACACCTTGAATTCTCACTGTTTGTGACCTGTTCTCTAGATATGATGTCATCCAATCCTGGGCAACTCCACGAACCCCATAGCGATGCATTTTCTGGATTAGTCCATAGTGATCCACACAGTCAAATTCTGTAGAAAAATCGATGAACAAACCACAAATTTGCAGTTTGTTATTCAAGGCTGTTACTACGTGTTCTATGAATTCATATAAAGCTGTTTCCGTTCTTTTATTTTGCATGAAACCATACAATTCAAAATAACTACCGGAAATGGAGATTACTTTGAAAATCCATTAAAACTTATTAAAAAAAATACTTTTTGAAAATTTTCTGTAATATTATTCAAGAGAACATTATTCGACGATATAAATGGAATAATTCATAAGAATTATGTATCAAAAATTTTTATTTCATTACAAAACTTTACTTCTAGGTGCACGTCGATACTGTGGCTGTTGAAGGACCAAAATGTCTGATTTCTGGTAACCATTATCAAGTCTAGTGCCAACTGCAGTCAATCTAATATCATTTTGTTTGAAGAGAAATGGCGCTTATTTTGATATTTTATTCATTGAACAGATGGGTGTGAATTATTGTTTAAAGCTACCAATTCACAAAAAATAGTCAACCTGAAGTTTTGATACCTTATCTATATAATCAGTGCGATTAACTTAAACGAAATATTATTTTGATATAAAATAATTTAGTTCATCACCCGAAGACGATTGTGGATTCTAACAATCGAAACGTCGTGAAGTAACTTGGTTTGAAATATCTCAATTTTTAATTCATTTGGAATTTTGCATTTTTTGCTTGATTTTTATTTTATTGTTATTTCTTTTCAGGGTTTTATTTCTCAATATTATTTTCATTTGTTATTCCAGAGATTTCAAATCATATCATATCAGACAATGGAAGTCTGAACTAATGAAATTCACCATGAAACATTGTCAACCACTTTCAAACAAAAAATACTTCACATTGTATTGAAGTAACACTTTATTATGAGATATTTACTAGACAGTGGATAAAATCGCAACACTTGTTTCACTATACGATAGCTTCTTCAGGAGTTTTTATCAAGTATACGCCAATTCCATCAGATACATTCATTGATTGAAAATTGATAGTGACATATTTCATCACAGCTTCAACCTGATCAGGAAAGTGATATAGATGAGGGTGAACGATAGGTAATCATTATTTTAGGAACTCAACAGTTTAGCCATCATGACATAAATTTTGAAATTTTAATTTTCAAACAAAATTTCAATTCATATTATCTTTTCCTTCAGAAGACTCAAAAATTAAATCATTTTCAGTTACAACAACCATACCACCATGCCTCAGTAGGGAAGTGCATACCATACAGAAAATTTAAATAAAGGTATATCTCCGGTAACTGGGAAAATTTTCACGAGGTCCAGAAAAAACAACTGATAAAAATTAAGTGCTACCTATGTATTAGTTTGGTGTCAAATCAAATTCTGAATTATAAAACACAATACCTCTTATGGTCTTGAGCCAGTTTGTTCTCAAGAGGAACAGCAAATTCGAAGTGTCTTCTAGGTGGGCGTCCGTTATTCTCGAACGATATTTGTTTTTCAAAAAATTAATCTTTGAGAAAGATGTTTCACATGCATATATGGAGCCAAACATAGTGGCCAAAATTCTTCATTGGACACCGTTTTATACAGTGTGACCCATTTTTAATGGAAACACCCCCCTAAAATTTGAAGTTGTGAACCGATTTTAATATTTTTTTTTTGAAATGTCAAGTACTAAGAGGTCTACCTTGGGACAAAATTTCAAGTGTTTATTAAAGTTTCAGGGCATACTACGATAATTTTTCTTAGTCGAAAATCGAGATTTTTTATTAGCTTTGAGAATAAAATTACCTCATTGGATATGTATTATTCAAAATGCATTTGAAATTATTATTGAGTTCATAGGTGCGTTCTCTGAATAATAAATTGAAAAATAAATTTAAAATTTACAATTCTTTTCGTAAGAAATCGAAAACACCCTTTTTGTTTTTCCTGTATAACTCGAAACGACGTAAGTCTCTGTAAATTTTCTTTGAACATTGTACTGTTCCCCACGATAGTTACCTTTCCCATTTAATGGGAATATACAATGAATACACAGAATATAGCAATGTTACCACACAATAAAAGAAACGGTATGTATGCAATGTGTTCTTTATATTATATATACTAGCTGACCCGGCAAACGTTGTTTTGCCATATAAATAATTTTTAAGTAATTTCTAGTGTAAACAAAAAATAGCTTACTTATTGTAAGTGTGTAAGAATGTGGTATATGCGTGAAATAGGCATGGAGCGCTGTAAACGATGAGGGAATATAAAAATTACAAAAGGCAAACATTATTTTTAAGTTATTATAATTTATTTCTTAAAATTATATATCATTAATTAATCAATTACGACAGTTACACTAACAAACAATATCAATCTCTTAATGCTATAGTGTGAACAATATTTTTTGTTAGTCCATCTTTAGCTAACACAAACAAACTGGATGGTTTACCCACTCGAGAGCATGCCACGTATAATTGTCCGTGTGAAAAACATGGTGTTCTCAAATCTAAGCCACAAATAGACATCGTTTGACCTTGGGATTTGTTGATAGTCATTGCAAATGCCAATCTAATCGGAAACTGAATACGTTTGAATTGAATTGGCACATCTGTAGGTATAATAGGAATCCGTGGTATTAATATATTTTCACCTCGGAACTTGCCATTTAAAATGCTGGCTTCGATCTCGTTTTTCATTAATTTTTGAGTGACTAGTAGCGTACTGTTGCACAGCCGGGGCGGGTTCAAATTACGAAGCAAGATAATCGCAGATCCAACCTTTAATTGTAAATTATGCGGTGGCATGCCTGGCAAATCCAGTGAGTTCAAAAACTCTGTGGGAAAATTTACTGCTTCGCTGTCGTCGCAAACTGTATCAATAGATTTATATGATACCAAGTTCCCTGGCAACATTTGTATCTTCAGATTTAAATTGTCAACGTCTACATTTTTTGCCACAAAATTGCTCTTTCTGCAAGCCACTCATAAAATTATATTTTTATAAGATCAATATATTTGCCGTAATGTCAAAAACTTAAGAGCGTTAATCGTAAAATGTTAAAATGAAATCACGGCAATAATCTTGGCCCTAGCTATAATGTATTTAATATTAGGTTGTACACACATACAGTTACATATTCATGTAAACATTAGACCGTTTTACAAAAGTGAAAAATTTTATTTTTCATAATCATATCAAAAATATATGGTTAGAAATGGTTAAAAAAAAATGAATGCAAAAAAAAAAGTTTGCCAATTTTAATAAAAATTAAATTCCACTGAATCTTTTTTGACGTTTCCAACATTTTCGATATAAATAAAAAAGAGTATACTTACAACACAAAAACCGTTATTGGTGGAAGCTCGTGCCACGTGTTAAGTACTTTTGAGGTTATGAAAATCACTGATTAACTAATCGTGCAAAATACACTCAAAATTGATAATTTTATTATTATTAATGAAATAGGAATGATTAATAGTTGATATGAGAGTTACACTAAGATAGCAAAATAATAATTGTCAACGTTACTACTACACTTGATGCATAAATAATAATGATGGCCGACAACTGTAGGGAGTGAGAGAAGTCTTATTGTGTGAGAGAAACAGGAGACCGGCTTCGTTTTCATCCCTACTCCGTGCTGTTTACTGGGTCAGAAGTGACACCTGTAGACAACTGGCGGGGATAACTAATTAAATGACGATTGATCAGTTATCGACCGGGGATGAAAAATGATTAAATTACTAAAATGGCTATTTAAAAATAGGGGTTGGTGATGAAAGGGTAAGAATTCAGGGTTGTATGTATTTTTTTAATGCGACATGAAAAATAAATTAGGAAATTGAAAAAATGTCTGAAAATAAAAAAAAGTTGAGGGTGGACAACCCTTATCACTAAGGGGTATGCAAAATAGACGATGGCCGATTCTCAGACCTACTCAATATGCTCACAAAATTACATGAGAATCTGTCAAACCGTTTCAGAGGAGTACGGGAACGAACATTGTGACACGAGAATTTTCGAGAATTTCGAGAATTTATTTATTTATTTTTTTTGTATATATCCCCAATTCTTCATTTTCCAACATCTTGGATCTATCATTTGTTGAAGTGGACAAGAAGTTTCGAAGGCTGCTTTTACGATCAATTTTTCCATAATCCTATGCAATATCATTTTGAAAAATCGAAAGATTTTCAAACAATTTTTTTGAATTTCCTTTGTGTTTAAGGTGGACAATACAATGTCTACATGTTGGATCTAAGTTCGTAGAAAGTTTATCCTTGATTATTTAAATTATGTTTAAATATGTCCAGTTTTATCTTATATTTTTATCTATTCTATCAATTATATTCTGTTCAAATGTAGCTATTTTGAACTTATATTTCGGTACTTGGTATAATGCATGAATCTAATTCAATATCAGATTGAGTATTCTCATTCCTCACAGACAGGCAGATGCATTTTATTTGTTTACTGTTCATTTCTATATGTACATGTAGTTTCACTATAAACAATCTTGAGGAAGTGAAATACATATTATTGTTATTATCATCAATCTTTTACTTCAAATCGAAATCTTCTAATGTGCAAATCAGCTTCAGAGGAGGACAGTGTGTTTCCCATTACCTTGCTTTCATATCGTCAGTAAAAATAGTTTTAAAACTGGAAGTTATGTTGTTTTGTCAACCCTTAGAAGATCTCTCAAATATAAAGTTTTCAACATGGAGTTTGACAGATACAATTGTTTTCACTGACTTGACAGGCTTGTGAATTTTTGGTAGATCGCTCATTTCAAGAACCGTAATATTAAAAACCAGTAGACATGTTTTCAAAGCTGATGTAATCAATTTTCGACACATTTTCGGTTCGTTTCTCATTTCAAAAACCATTTCAGGGTATTTACTTTATTCATTTTCAACATTGTCTTTTAGAGAAATGACTACAATGGGAAAAGTTACCTCCTTCCAAACCACCACAACCGACTTGTTCCTTTGGCTAAGTCTGTAGTTTATTTTCCTTCAACCTTGTTTCCATAGATCTTCTGGTGGTTCCGTTGTATACCATCCAACAAGTGCACAATATTCGATATACTCCTGCTGCTAGTAGCAGCAGGGCTTTTTGGCTTCTTGGTGGGTTTTAAAACCCTTTTAATGTGGTGTTTCTTCAAGAGTTTTTTAATTCTGTCTGTAACCTTAGGGGGATATATGGTAGTGCTCCCAAAACCAATGAAATGTCATTGGTATCCATTGGACGTTTATTCAATGTCCATGTCCATTGTGACTAATAAGGGTTTTTCATGGATATTTAATGGATATGAATGTATTGACTGGGGTATATTGTTTACTATCTATTGTTAATTTGAAAATATGTAGTTGCCCTTGATACATCCTCCTGAATGCGAGCACAAATATTATAAATCTCTGCAAATTGTAATGGCGTGCATCCAAATTCCCCCCGGTTACAACCGAATTATGTTGGCGACAATTAAAAAAACTGTTTTTCATCGAAACAACGAGAGAGAACCCGGCAGTGGAGGGATGTAACTCATCGTTAAAAAGGGTCGAGTATTCGCGAGTGGCCCAGATTGCATTCAGCAAATTACAATATAATCAAATTAACTTTTAGCGGACTAATTTACAACCCGACATACTTGTAATTTTATTTATACTTACGTGTGCAGTGGAGGCGCGAATCGTGTATAATTTCCCCCAAGATCGCTTAACATAAAATAACACTTTCCACTGAGTGTGCGGCAGATGAAAGTTCCCGATAGTTGTTTTTGTGCTCTCAGGTAGGGTTTTAACGGCGGAGATGTTCTCTCTGGATCAGATTTCATGTGAATATTGTTACTTTCATATTTTGAATCTTGATGGGATTACACTTCGTTTTGTGTTTCTCGCGGGTGTTTTCGCATAGGAAACTGGTGTTATTACTATTGGTGTCAGAGGTGGGATAGGAGTCATTTGTACATACTTTTGGGAGTAGGAGCATTAACTCGGTTTTCTGTGAACAGGACTAATATATAGTTTGGGTGGAGTTCTAGAACAAGAAACAGACCGAAAAGAAACACAAGTTTTAGCTTTTATTTTTTTATCTTCATACAAAAGTTGAGGAAAACTTCAAAGGTGAGGAAGAGAGCAATCAAAATCAGGATGATCTATTGTGAAAAGATTCATCAATAAGGCATGATAGTATTTTATTCAATGAGCGTGAGAATGAAATTTGTCGTAAATCATTTTTGGCGAATAGAATACCATACTTCTTTTATAGCTCATCACAGGAATACGTCAGTATGTGATTCCTAGCAATTTTCATCCACTAGAACTTTTAAACTTTTCTTGATACGCGTTTCACCACCGATGTTGGCTTTTTTGGGAGATGAAGAACAATAATTGCTAACTCTATGAGTTTCATAGTTAGGGAACCAATTCCAAATTATGAAAGTTTAGAGGTTAGGAATTGGTTGGTGAACACACGTCGAAATGAGTATTGGAGTTCTGAGGACTAGGAAAAGTGCTCGTTACTGGTTCCATTCTCACCTTCAACAATTCATTTCCGCAATTCACATTGATATATGTCCACATTTATTCATACACTGAGGTTGAGTTACTTTAAAGGTACTACTGTATTTCTTTTCCTTCATAGGATTTACCCGTACATATGAACCAAATTTTATTCAAATTTGAAAATGGCGAAAAATCGATCAGTATTTTATTTGATTTGTTACGTGCAATTGATACCATAAACCATCAACTTCTCCTCGATAAACTTTGAGATATTGGAGTTCGGGGCCAAAGTCTAAAATGGATTGAGACTTATCTGATTGGCAGATCACAATCTGTCAATCGGGAATATATCATTCTGAATATCGTAACATCTTAACAGGTGTTCCCCAAGGTAGTGTCCTGGGTTCTACTCTCTTTCTCTTATTCGGCAACGATATGTCTAATATTAATCAACAACATTGTACTATTGTACAGTTTGCTATCGACACGGCCTTCTTATTGAGTTCTTTTTCTTGTGAAAGGTTATCTGACTAGGCTAATATAGCAGTTTCAATTGAGCCTGAAAACGATCTCGTTCTGAATAGCAATGAATCAAATAACATTGTTTTTTAACTTTGAGAAATGGAATGCAGTATATTGGTTAGAGCTGATACTAAATCCATTATGCAGAAAAAATCAGTTAAATTGTTAGGGTTGAGCATTGACTCCCAATTATCCTAGACTTCATTTTTATCAAACTATCCGAGCATTGTTTTGTTATTTGGAATCTCATTAATATACTTCATTAAGTTACTACAATGCATATGTTCACTCAAGTCTAAATTATTGTGGTAACTGCAGCAGATTGAACTTCGATTCATTATATGCGAGCGCTTTCGACAGCTGGTCGTGAAATCATCATCAAGGCCCTCCTTAACGCGCTGATGAAAATACATGAGAAAAATAAACCTATTAAGACCGGTTACCAATTTCACCAAATCACCTCCATACAAAATTTAAAAAATCATAGCCGATGAAACAAAATTAAAGGGACGACAGTCAGTTTGGGTAGAGCTTTGATGATTATAGCACGACCAGCTGTCGAAAGCGCTTGCATATAATGAATAGGAGTTATGAAGCTTGAAATTAGTTGCATCATTCAAATATATACAAATTCAGATACAGATAGAAAAATTCAGATACAGAAATACAGCGAGGACACCCTGTACATATATTGAAACCCACAGACTCGACTGGAAACAAGTATAAAAGAGTGGGAAATTCAAATTCGAAGATTTGTGCATCAAAATTCATTGAAATTCGAAAAACCTTCAACCGATATAAGTTATAAACAAATGTCAGATGAAATAAAATCAATATATGTGATGAAAAATTGAAAGAGGTATAGTAAATTCATTCAATATTTCATCACTTGCTATTTTTCAACTCCATTTACTTGTGTTTGTGACGATTTCCATGCATGTAGAAAGTCTCATGAAAAATAAGGTATTGCATTGTATAAGCGTTCTTTCGCTTTCAGAAAATATTATTTTCATCACTGGTAAAACAATACTCTGTTCCTCTCTCTTTCTCTACGTTCCTCTACGAAAAATCTACATGGCATTTTCCAGAACGCTGCTTCCGGGCATTTACCGAAACATCGAAGCTATCCATGAACGAAACAATGTAACAATAAACGACTATCATCCGGACGGCGTACTTAAAATAACTTTATGCCGACATCCGGCTAATGAAACCCTCAAGAAGCTCGAGGCGAGCCGATAATTAGCCAACAAACCGCCGCTGGTGCGTCCAATCGAATTACTTACTCTACTTAACAGCCGCGTAATCTCGGTGCTCAAGTCGACGCCGACGGCGGATGAAGACGTCGCGACGCTCGCTGCCGCCGAAGATAGTAACCAATTGGCGTACATACTCGAAGGAAACACAATAATTCAACTTATCACGACCTGAACAACTACTTTACTGTTTCAAAGCTATTATCTGGGTTTGTAAGCGGCTGTCTACTTGACGTTTCGTCTACGACCGCGGTTAACATTATCATGAGTTGTGTTTCTATGTTGGTGAAATTGCTGGAGTGTACTGGAATACTTTTGCGCATTGATATAATCAGTCACACGCATAACACACGAATGATAGCGAAACAAGCTACAAAATGACTCACAATCGGAAATTCCTCACATACATTGGCTCTGAATTGAACAACCAGCAACTAACATACATAAAACATATCAAAAGCCACACAATACTCAACATAGAAATGAAACTGTTGAAACTGTTCATCAAAAATCAGTATATTCAATTGAAAAATATCTTTGAAGACTAATGATATTCAAAGTTCCAGCTAAGAGAACTTTTCTGTATACCTTTGCCTTCTCACGTCTATATCTCCAAATTACCATATCGTAATCATATTTTCATTGATATGATTTAGTCTCTATTCAACCTAACTTTTTGAAACCAAACTATTGTACAAGTCCGTGCATAGCTTATTGTTAAATCATCTGAAAATTAAACTTTCAACAGAAGATGATCGACTGTATTGCAAAACATGCGCCAAACTATCTGTTATGAGGAAACAAGGAGACATAAGAAAACAGCAATCACAATGTGTCACCTTCAAAAACTCTACGTCGAATCTCATTAATATCTATAACGGTGTTACGCAAGGGTCCATATAGGGCCCGCTACTATTTGTATTACATACATTGTCTTCAATATTCATCTGTCATCTGCTACGCCGATGATACTCAAATCTACATAGAATGCGATGAAGATACTTTCGACATAACACAGAAAAACCTAATGATGACTTATGTTCTCTGATGAAATTATCAACCAAATATTGCTGAACTTCAATCCCTTGCTGGTAAGTATTTCAAAGAGAAACTTTAGTGAGTGTAAGAGAGGAACGTGTGACGTTATCGACGCACGACCTTGAAATGCGCTCGTTCCCGCCTTGTACATCTACTGGTTTGAATTTCCCGCTGTATGCGCGGTAGCTTCTGATTGGTCTACTGTATGATGGTAAAAATGGAGAAGTGAAGGTGGTCTGGAGTGGGCTTTGAAAACTTAGGCTCAGTTTACACATAATGAACGTGTAGCAAAGACGAGGCACTGACCTTTACCCCTTCCGTGTGAAGTTGGCGCAGGGGCTAAAAAAACGTCAGAATGAACCAGCTCAAATTTACATATGTTCTTTCCATAAGGAGTATCATAGAACTCGTATAGCTATATTAGTTACTGATATTAACCTGAAAGGAATACTCTTCTATAAAATATTTAAATATATGATCCGGTCGTAGCCAGGTAGTGAGAGATACGTCAAGCTGATACACTTTCAGTTGGAGATTGTAACTAAAGAAGACGACAGAAAAACCCCGGAATCAATCAAAACACAAGCACCGTTGAGGATCTTTTAAGAATTCACTGGAAAACTAACGCTGTTTGCAGATCATACTGCTTATATTGTGTCGAAGTAAAACTGAAGATGATCTCAATTATAAAATATCTTGTGCCTGAAAAGGGTCAAGGTATGGTGTTACTCAAACACCATTCAATACATTGAATTTGGTATTCGTTCAGTAGAAATAATTGTTTTGGATATCATTACTACCCAAACCATTTTCTCTAAAAACAAATAGAGTTTGTATGTTTTTTCATTTAGTTGCTGTTTTACAGCAGAATAAATCATTTCCTGACAACTATAACAAAATCAATTGGAAAAGCACTGTTGAGGAATACAATCAACAAACATTACTTGTTTTACTTTGCAACTGCAAATGTAAACAGAATGATTTTATAACTTCCGAAATCACGTAACTTTTATTTATAACAAATGTTATCCGTCCTTGCAAATATGCACCAAAAATGATAAATTAGAAAAATGAAAACTTGATTAATTGATTGAAAGTTCATGTACGAAAGATTATTACTGTTAGAAATATAATGATGTGTTTGATGAGCAGTATAGTCTTTCAGGCAGCAGAGTAATTAATAGTTTTAGAGTGGCAATTCCATTAGCGTACATAGTTAAGTCGGTGGGAAAGTCAAAATAGGTTTTTCATTTCAAACATTCAAAATTGTTGTATGAGCTGATGCAATGAATCTCGAAAGAATTTCTATAGTTTTATGTATACGGTGAGAAACAAACATATGGAGCGCTCTCGTCAATAATCAAATACCGGAAATTATTTTTACTCGTGAATTTTGAATAAAATTCTCAATGACACTTTTTGATGTACATACCAGCACAGCTCACGTTATTGATGTAAGAAATACCTTCCTTTGATATATTCCCGAGATGCATACCTGGGATATTTTTCTGCTGGAAATTAATTATTATTTTTCTCCTAATTATAGATGAAATATTCTTGTTTCGAGCAGTAATAAACCTGATGCAATTGTCTCCAGTAGGACTTTTGCTTCATCGTTGATATTAAAAATTTGAAGAGGCAACTTCTAGCTGAATTTTATTTCCAATTATAATTTTTCAAATACGAGGAAACACCAATAAAAAAACATTGATGCAAATACAACAGAATGTCGTCTGTGACTTTTGAACAACATGTTGTTCGTTCAGAGATAAAATGCAAAGCCAATACGTAGAAAAGTTGTCAAACATTTTCAGAGCAATCATTGAGAGTTAAATCGACCACTAAGCTTTGGCTTCACAATTATAATCATCATTATTATTTAAAATTCGAGTTTTCAATGAAAACACTCTTTGCAGGCCAGGTTATAAGGGTTTTTTGGACAAAGGTACCTTCACCGGCAATGTCATCATCTCCTGATGATGTTCATTTGGTTTAGGAATCACACGTTAAAAGGTAAGACCTCGTTAGTCCTTAGCTCGCACAAGTTTCTCAACTTCTGAGAGTTGTCGTTCGTATGGGGGC
>WOGP01007607.1:0-11657 GCA_015342065.1 Leptinotarsa undecemlineata
ATGCATTGTTGAAAAAAACATTGACTATTTTATTAAATACGTTGATTACGCCCTTCTGTTATCAATAATGCCAATCCAGTTGGTATGAACACGTTTGGGAAAATTCCCTCAACCATTGCTGAGTTTCTGAACCTCCCGGAACCAAAGGAATACACAGCTCACTGTTTCAGAAGGTCTTCTGTTACTTTGTTAGCAGAATCAGGTGCAAATTTAACAGATATTAAGAAGCACGGAGATGGAAGTCTACAACAGTAGCTGAGGGTTAACTCGAGCAATCTATTTCCTATAAAAATGCTATTGCTGAAAGAATAATGCCAACAGCTAGCTGCTAGCTCCAGCGTTACAGCATCGTCCTCTTCACTTCAAGAATCAAATGTTAATGCTCATGAAATTACCAGTATATTATAATAATGTAATTAATGTATATAATACATTTGTAACAGAATTCAATTGTATCTATATCTGTTGTTCTTAATAAACCTTTTTTGAAAATTAAATAATTATATTTTGTTAATTGCTATCCGGTCGAAAAAAATCGTGTTAAAAATACTTTTAACACTAATTTTGAAAATATTTTGAAAACGCTATTTTATAAACATAATCTTTTATTACTCTCGACAACCATTAAAAATGTCACTTTTCATGACTTTTTGGTGCTCCAATGGGAGCAAAGATTAGATCAATTTTTGCGGCATATGTTCTACATGACCTGCTAGATTTGGTCTCACAAGGACTCACCTCCAACTGTTTTTAAGAGAAAATATGTAGATGATATGTATATTATCTTCCTCCTGAAAGATGGAATATCTGAAAATACAGTTTACCATTAAAACAGAAAACGAGGAACAATGGGTTTCATTCCTTGATACTAAGTTGATCAGAACACCGAAGGATAGATACTCTCCGCATTGATTATTATCGTGAACCTGTCAGTTTTGGTAGGTTCCTCAACTACTGGTCTCATCATGAACACTCGACGGAAATAAATGTTATCAAACAAACGAAAAATCGCATTCTTCGGATTTCTCATCCTTCATTTAATTTAAAACACTTTGATATTTTATGTATGAATATTACTGGCGTTCTATCCCAACACCAAACCGTTCAACACTTCGGGTTTCAATCACCAATTGGTTGTCTTCAAGAGGAAGATTGAACCAAATTTCATATAATATTGTTCTTATTTATACTCTTGATACCTCTGCTAGGTATATACTTGCGTCTTAATTGCTTTTAAATTTATTTCACAATGTTGCCTTATCTACTAGTTAGGTAAATATGATAATTAAACATTTTATTTCAACAAGCTATACAGTGAAGAATACAATTTGAAGGTTCGAATTTCTTTGCAGTCTAATAGTAATACAAAGGAGACAAATACACTTCAAGATCACATATTGTTCTCTTCTTCACCTCACATCAATGATGTGACACCTAAGTTGTAGAAATTTTTAAAAAATTTCAATGTTGAAATAGTTTTCAGAACCATATCAACAATTAACAAATTGTTTTCAAAACTTCATTATTTTCCAATAAAAATGTTTTTACTCAATACGATGTATCAACTAATGAAATGAATATATTTCAAATCATTTAAAGTCTGAAGAAACAATTCGTTCAGGCCAGTCTCAACTCCCTACACTGTAGGTTAATAGACTGATATCTATCAGAAAACAACTGCTTCCCTGGCTAATACCACGCAGGGTTGGTAGTCCGCTTCAGCCTAGTTCGAGGAATAATACTCTGAAGGAATTTAATTTTCAATTATCAGAAATCATCTACTTTATGTTGATGATAGACACTTCTTTGCACTGACGTGTGGCCAAATAGCCCGAAACCTCAAATGTGTTCCAATAATTGAAAATATATTGCTGCTGTTGTATTGCCAACAGCATTTGCAGGAATATTTTCAGTCAAGAATCCTGCAATGACACCTGTCAAATATTGAGGCTGGCCTGAACGAATTGTTCCTTTAGATGATTTGATTTGTGACTGACTATTTGTGAAAAGTGAATATAGTTGTCAAACATCAAGATTACTCAAAGGTTACTTTCCACTAGACTACACCCTGAGAGATATGCCCTCATGTTTTTGAAGAAGGTCACTAAATGGACTATAACTAAGTTGAAATTTACGATTGAAAAAGAAGTCTAGAAGATTGTTCCTAGAAATGTAAGTTATTTCACAATCAGAGATCAGATATTAACCCCCTCAGCAAAAATTATGTCTTTTTGCTCGACATTGGTAAACATATACACAAATTCCAAAGTAGATATGTTTCTGAAACCATATTAGAATAATTCATTCTGGTACATCTGAATCCAATCATCATTCATTACTTGATATTTTTTCCCATGAAAGAATAAGTTTCTCGTCTTATAATAAAGAATTGTGAAGTTTCTAACGATTGAATTCCAAAGTTATTTAGAAATTTGACATTGAGTTTTCTCGTTGGTTTTCATACTTCAACAGCAGATGTCTCTCAGCACTCTTATACCAGAACTGAATTCCATGACAGGTGACATTGTCATGTCATTGTCATTCTAACTCTTTCTCGGTACTGAGTACATGGTCTTATACCGCTACACATTTGGATGCGTATCAAGAAATTTTATGGAATCATTCTGCCTTAGAGAGGAATCAGAGTATTTTAACTTAGTGAATTGTCAGACTATATTAGCATGTAAAATTTTCATAAATTTCACATTTTTTTGACATTGACAACCTCAACAACAGTAAGTTTCAACTTCGTTTTATACCTACCTACCTATCTTTTGTAGCTTTTTCTTGAAGATGATGATTATTAATTTCATTGAAATATTGGAATAAGTTGTATTATAAGAGTACACTTCCAAAGATACTTTTTAAGTTTTGTTCTTAACGGATAACATTATTTTGATGCACTATAGTTTTTGCGATTACTCCTAAGTAGATTCAGCAATAGTATTCAGTATTTCATCATGAATTACCTCAGAAAGAAATAGTTTTTGTTACATAAAATTTTATTCTGCTTCAACTCAATGAAATATGGTTTCCATGGAAATTTGTAAAAAATAATTTTTAATGTTCACTCCAATAAAAGTCTCTTTATAATCACGATATGGTCTCTTCTGTCTTGTTTTCATTACTCATTTTTCAAATTTGGATATTTGTATGTTGGATATTTATATTTCTCACATACGTATTCAATTTTTTTAAGTAAAAGTATTAGTTCTGGTGTAAACCATGGGGAACAATTTTCTCTCCTAATTCATTTCATCCCCCCAACACTATTACCTTTTGCATCGCGACTCATATATTATTAATTACTTTTTCTCTTGATAATTTATTTGTCATGGCCTTTAAGATATTAATTAAAATAATTGAAATGTTTAATCGAATTGATGAAAATTCGTTCGATAGTTAAGTTCATCGCGTTCAGACAGACAGACGCGAAGGGACTTTGTTTTATAATATGTAGTAATATTCATCAATTCATTAATCTTTTACAAATTCCTACAATTTTTATCGTTTTCACTACTCTTTGTATATAGAGGTCAGTCTATATACACAGTTATTATTATTGAACAGGATTGTAGTGACATCTTCAGGTGACTAGCGATTACTTCGTACAAGTGAATGCCATCGTCTGGTTTGTTTGACGACAATCCTCGAGGTGGCAGCTCCCTCTATTTACGAAAAATTGGTGAATTTCTCGAGGTACATAAATGGAATTGTTTCCTTTATTATATAGTTTGAAAATATTTGGAAAGTTGGTAATGTGTACAAAAGACTGTACTTTATAACATTTTGATAAGCTACCACGGAGTTATTCGTGAAAATTATTGTTTGGTTCATACATAGGTACATATAAAATGATAAGTAAGAAAAATATAGTGATTAACTTTGTCAATATCTGCATTCGATATAATTTTGTTTGTTGGAATTTTTCTCAAAACAAGATTAATTTCCTTGAAGCAAACTGTTTCCAACTTACTCATTTTCACATCCACAAAAGAATGCCGATTAAAATATACATTGTGTTGCCTTTGCACACCTTTCAGGCTTTTTTCGATTCAAGGATTACAATTGGTCTCCACTTTCTGCAGGGAGTCGTATCACTAAATGAAGTGATCTTCATTAAATGACATTAAATGACTAGCATCGGCATACTTACCTTTTAGGTACATCAAAAGTGAACATAGTGTCGAATTTGGATGCTAACTCAATTTCTAAGATATGAGGCATTGAGGATACTTCATGATATTTATTACTTCAATTAGTGCATTAAAATATAAAACTAATTTTGATTGTATACAAATTAAAAGTATTTTGTCTGTAATTGTGATTTGATTATACGAGTAAGTGCTTATTAGGAGCAATCATCCCAAAAAAGCGGATATGATTCGTATTTATCAGAATTCAAATCACTTACTAGATTCCAGGTTATTAAATGAGATGAGACGTACCAGCAAGGTCGTTTGGAAGTTAATATAAAGTTGAATGGTATTAGAATAGTTAGTTGCTAAATCAGAAGTTCGACCTTGATGATCTCAGATAATTAAAACTATATAACCGTTGATCTCGCGTATTTTCCCAAATATCCACCAGTTTGGCCACCTTCAAGTAAACATGACGTTATGTAGTATAATGAAGCAAATAGGAGGGCCTTGGGAAAACGTAAAATGTTAGCATTACAATGTGTGGCCTCTTTTAGAAAAAATGGAATCCTATTGTGTGAGAGGAATAGCCTACTCATCATCTATAGTCACAATTAATCACGGTGTCCCCCAGGGTCCACCTTGGGTTCTCTTACATTTCTGATTTTAGTCAATAACCTCAGCCTTCACATGAATTTAATGAAATGTGTCTAGTATAATAAATAAGTTTCACAACTCCGTTTGAACTCCAACATGGCAGTTTCCCCGTGGTAATGTTAGAAATAAAGTAACGGCTCAACTTTACGCATACCTACATATATTAAAATCTTTTGGAAATTCTTAAAACTGAACATGAGTATCGTAGACATTCCGAAGTGAGTACTAATAGTAACTGCAATTACTTTTTGATGCCCCTGTGTAGACTCAGCAGATGTTAGATGTTACTTACTCTCGATACCCACACCATCGTCCAAATAAAGAATATTCACTCGAAACCTATAAAAAAAATCTCACAGAAAAAACAATATTTTTGTGACAACTTATGGTTACTATTTTTCCAGTGCTCAGACGAACACATAAGTTACTCCCAAGAGAAATAAATGCCGAAGTTCATCGTCCATAATACAGTGCATCACGGAAAATTTGTTTGAAAGTGGTTGACAATGTTTTATGGTGAATTTCATCAGTTAGGACTTCCATTGTCTAATATGGTTCGAAATCTACGTGGTAGGAAATCATAATGAAAAATGAGAAATGAAACTTTCCGTTAATTATCACTGTTTATGATAATGTCTGTAAAGCTAGGTTTTCTGAATACATTGAACTCAAATTCATTCTGATTTTGTGTTATGGTCAGGTATAGAAAGCTTATCTGTTTCTCTATCTCTGTTTCGAGTGTGTCCTGAATGTTTCTATCTAGTTCACACTCCAAACAGGGATAGAGAAATAGATAAATTTCTTACACCTGATCATTGCACACTATCAGAATGTATTTGAGTTGAATGTTTTCAGAAAACCTAGCTGTACAGAAATTACCAATCCAAGTGATTCTTTTCATCCAGACAGTCATAAATTAGCAGCCTACAATTCAATGTTGCACACCATTCTCATTACCCTTGTCTGCTGAAAATCCAGCTAGGGAAATTGAAATAAATATGTAGATAGGCCATAATAATGGTACTTGTGATGCACTGTTTGGAACCTTTGGTGTAGTAATGAATACTACTGGAGTTTTTCCCCAACACCAAACTGTTATTTTAATACCTCAACATGTGTTTCGAACTTTAATTAAAGTTTAATCTTCCTCTTGAAGATGATCACTTGGTGATCATTCAATGCCAAAGAAAAAGTGGACAATTTGGAGTTAATGAGCTCAAGTGTCCAGAGTGAAATAGTGTTTATGTGGGACAATGTGGTCGAAATTTCTCAAAACGGTAGGCTGAACATGAATGGTCCACCAGACTAGATAAAAATGATTCGACGTTTTCAAACCATTGCTTGGGATGCAACCACAAGTTACGAATCTGAACGATACGGAAATTTTGCACTATACAAGGAAGGGTTGCAAACTCAATTATTTGGAATTTTTAGAATTCAGAAGCATTAGCATTGCGGGTGTACCATGTTAAGTGATCAAATCGATCAAGTTTACTCACCGGTTTTCAAATTAACGTACTCACATTGTCACAGGTAAACAGAATTCACGTACTCAATTAAGCTAAGTACCTCTATTATTATCTGCAATTATTTTTAGTTTGATGTATAAGTTTTGAAATGTTCTTATAGGACTAAACTGCAGTAACGTTAGTTGCAAATAAAGTGGTAAAAACATAGAAAGTTTAATTTATAAATAAAATTACACTGAATAGCTGAAATATTATTCATATTTAACAATAAAAAGTGAACTCAAAATAAAATAAACCTAATAAAATGATCAAGATAAGAAATGAAAATCACCAGATCTCCTTTTGTGGATAATTGAAGGCATTTCTTCGAATTACTAGGAGTAATCGAAGTCACAGAGCAAGATCAATCAGTTTCGACGTAGGAAGCCTTCGCACTACTGTTCCTGTCGGAGAAGCACTTCAAATCATACAGAGGAAGCTAGAAGACGACGACCTAGAAGATAGAACGAACTTACCCATAAAAGTAATCATGGAATTACTAGGGTACTGCGTACGGAACTGCTAAAGGACGATTTATTTACGCAAGATGAGGGACTGCCAATGGGATCGCCACTTTCACCAGTTATAGTCAACATTTATGTGGAGTGGTTTGAAACTCAGACCATCGAAGAAGCCCCGAATCTGGTTGACGACACCTTCATAATAAGGAACCATGGGAATACAGAAAAAGACACCTTTCAGATACACGTTAACATCGTAAGACTTTGATCACGAAGTTTGTGGTTGTTGTATGTTTGGAAGTAAAACTCTGGACCAGTTTTGAGTAGCTGAAGTGGAAAAAATCAGTATACCGAAAAACCACTCACAAGACTGTATATCTGAATCACGGATCCACCCATCAACAATCTACCAAAACCGGAATCACCAAAACTCTAGTGGATCATGCTTTCAGACTTTGTTATACGAAGGAATGTCACGAGAAAGGAGTAGGCAAAATCAAAAAAGTTTTTCAACGGAACTGTTGCTCCAAAGTGTTGGTGGAACATACTTTGGCTAGAAGACAGAAGGAGCTTCGAAAGGAAGAAAAGCTATTACAACCAGTGCTTGTACTTCCCCACATCAGAGGATTGTCGGAAAAGATAAGGAGGTTCGGGAACAAGTGCAACATCACAACCATCCGTAGAAGCCTCACGAAAACCAGGCCCCCATACGCGGACTGCGATTCCAAGAATTGCATTCACCGGATACCCTGTGAATGCAGCACATCCTATATCGGTGAAACTAAGAGACCATTGAAAATCCGCATTGCCGAGCACAAGAAAGACACAAAGATGTGTAATCTGTTAACTCCCGCCAAACGGTCAACTCACACTAAAACGATGAAGCTCAAATAACAATAATTAGTCATTTCTCGGAGAAACAGTCCAGTTATCATCCGAAGTCCCGAAGACAATCGAAAATTCCTGTAAAAACACTTGATTTGAAATCTTCTTTTAATTTTCTGCTTATTTTTATTCTTTTCGTTTCTCAGTTCTTTTTTACTGTGTTGTTATTTGGTATCTTCATTATTTTATTCATTTCAGTGTATTTTCATTTCACGTTTTGTTGTTTAATGTAAATGATATTTCAGTTATTCAATTTAATTTTATTTGTTCACAGATTTTGAATCATATAGAACCATATCAGAAAAAAAAAGAAGTTTGAATATCACGGAAAATATTCTTCCACTTGACCCTGAAAGTAAAACAAAAAAATTAAGAAAATCAAATTATGATGATAGGAATACGAACAAATACTAAAGAGTTTAATTTACGGCTTCCTGACAAGATATCAAGCATTTACTTCCATTTCAATCGAACAAATAATCTTTATATTTAGTTTTGGAATTTGTGAAATTCAATTGTTTGAGGGAGTTGGGCACAGAATTATATTTTTGAGAAATTTAGTACCTGAAAGACATCCTGAACACTTCTGTTTTGAATTTGTGCAAGTTTGGCATTGCAAGGATATTTTCATATCGAATATTCAAGTTGTCGATGTCTATACGATATGTAATTTCTCTATGAAGATATGTTTTAATTTTTTACGGATAAAACATGCAACATAAAATAATCTTCTTTTACCAATTTATTGAAGTTCATTTTGTTGCCAAACAATACCAAAAATTATTCTAAATTACGAGTTTTGTATTGAGTGGTTAAACATGGGCCATACAAAACATCTGCGTATTTTTGAACTGAAAGCACCAAAGATTCACACAAAGATGATTTCACATGATAAGGCAAAATATGTCGGTTATCATGAATGATTTTCAGTGCAGAGTAGGCACATTATAAGCATTTATTGAAAAATTTTTCAAATCTCAGATCGTCATTAATCAGAACACCAAGATTTTTGCTTCACTGACAATATCTAGTGATTTCGAATACAGTTATTAGCAGAGTTAATCACTTTATTTTTCTTATTTATCATTTTATATGTACCTATGTATGCACCAAACAATAATTTTATCAAGAAACATGTCAAATAGATAAAACCTATCTATTCATATCTAGCCAATAATAATGATATCATAAGTCAATGTAGAATATTTGAATTCACTTTATAAAAATCGGCGGACATGTTCCGAACCCAACTCATAAATGCTGGTTGCCAAACTACTGCGAGAATGCAAGGTAAAAACGGAGCTTTTGGATTTCACTTCTTCATCCTTATATAAAAAATTGTGGAAAATTCCCGAAGAAAGGACAAAATCATTTAAGTTCAGAATGAAGGAAAGCAATGAATTTTTTTTTTAAGTTTCTCACAATTTTTTGTAGGAAGATGGAGAAATGCCAAAAAATAATCTCCCCTGAAATATACCTCATTTGATTCAAACAATATTTCTATGGCTGGAATTGAATCAAATGAGCGTATGAATCTCTTTACATCTTCGTGACATGAGTAGTAGCTTTTTTTTTAATTCATTTATTGAATTAGGATTTTCTAGTATAGAGGTTAGCTAACTTAAAATATAATATAATCAACAACATTTATATAAATAATACAACTCTATATACATACATAATTTGAACTGAACAAACAGTAATATTTCAATTTCCATCATGAATATATTTTAACAGTTCGCTCTTGAAAATGTTTAATGGTAGAGTTGATTCAATTGAATCAGGTAAATCATTGAATTAGACAAAACCTTTAAAAAATAAACTGCTAATTTTTTTTTGTATTTGTTCTATTCATATGGATGTGACTGTTGTGCCTAGTAGAATGGTGATAAATGCCCTTATTAAAAGTATGGTGGGGTAATTTTATTTAATATTTCATAAATGAAAACCATGGAAGAGTAGAATAATCTTTTGGATACTGAGAATCATTGTAGAGCATATATCATGGTAGAAATTGATATATACCTATTACATTTTAAAATGATTCTTATTCCTCGGTGTTGTAGTTTTTAGTATTTGTTGCACTTTGTTCAAATTTAAAGAGAATAAATTAGATGATCAGTAGTCAAAATGGGGTTGGATTATTGATTTATATACCATGATTTTTATATTTGTTGATAAGTTATTGGCGATTCTTGAAAAAAAATATAATTTTATTGTTATATTTTTTTCAATATACATATTTGAAGTGGTCGTCAAATGATAAGCAATTATCAAGTTCAAATCCCAAATACTTCACTGATGTTACTATTTCTATACGTTCATCTTTAATTTTTTTATGATATGAAATCATAATGTTATGACTGAAATCAGTGCTTCATACTGTAATAATATCCAGAAAGGTGCTGATGAGGTAAAAAGCAAGTGTGTCTCATTCCACATCTTTGACGTCCTTTTTTTCGGGTTACTCCCTGATTCTTTGTTCAGTGATGGCGAAGTAGAAAGTCAAAAAGTTTTTTTATCCCAAAAAACTGATTTTTCTTGGAAGTATTTCCTTTTCAATATGCACAGTAATATTAATATAAAACTAAAAGAAATTCCACTATCATTTTGAACTTTTGACCGAAGGTATAGAAAACTGGTTATGAAAATTCAATATTCATCTGAAGAAATCATATGAAAAATCCTCATAATCAATTTACATAATGTGGTTTGTTCGGTTTCAGTGTTAGTCAGAATCAACGACTATATTAGTACAATGTCTAATGAATTATATAATATCAGAATCTTTCGACTGATATAAATAACTGGTATAATAATAAATAATAAAAAGAATAAGTAAGTATATTCAAATATTTGGAAAAATCTATATGTGATATTGCATATTGCCTTTTCGTAAAGTATAAAAAGCTAACTCAGAAGAACAAAATGTTTTATTGCAAGTTTTGGTCACGTGAATATCACCTTGAGACATTTGTTAATCCTCTGTTTCCTTCCATAATAAATTTTGGTGAAAACCTATATAAATTCATCAGTTCAAGTTGAGATTGTAAATGTTTAACTATACATTATTGTAAATCAATGTCTTCTCGAAATATCGTCAATAAATTAGAAAATCTTTATTGTCGTATTAGGTGTAGTATCTAATTCCAATGTCAAAGTTTCGAAATACGAAATTTTCCTCTGTTAATATATTGGAAGTCGATTTTTCACATGGCTACAGACAATGTTCGTTTAACGACAACATGCTCATCGAGTGTTTCGAAGAATAAATGAAGGTCAGAATATCGGTATCTTCCACTGTTGAAACAATTTTCAGGTTTGTTATCCTAATCAGTACCGGACTGGGATTCATATCATTAAAATGTTCCTGAAATATTTTTCAAATCAGATTAGAAAAACGCGAAGAAATCGTTTTTCTAATCTGACTTTGGTTAAACAAGATTTGTGTACAATTTCAGATATTGAATGTTTGTACAGAGTGTTTCCTAACTACGCTACAAAACTCCAGAAGGTGATTCGTTAGGTAGTCTTAAGTAAAACAGTTCCTATGAACAAATGTCTGAAGTTGTTTCGTTTCTGAGATACAAAGTGTTGAATTTTAAAAAAATTGGATTTATAAAATATCATGAATATCCTTCCACCGATTTGTTTGAATCTTGCTACTTTTATTTGAAGTAGTAAGACGCTTATTTAGCCCCGACTAGATTGAAATTATTAGGTCCAGTGGAGTCTCAGTAGATACCACAGCCAACAATATTGAAAAACAATATGTCAACGAATTGTAGTTTTTAATTTTTCCAAGATAATCAATTGAATGTACAACTTTTTCGTCGCTTGAGTTTTCTTCATATCCAGTTTAGTTTTCTAGAAAAAATATGAAGCCACTGCATATCATGGACACCTGCTTATACTTCTATATGAACACTGAATTATACAGAAGATAATTTTCTCTACTCAGTTTGTATTTCAAACATTCGTTGTGGAATAAAAATCAGATATCATTC
>WOGP01007608.1:0-11656 GCA_015342065.1 Leptinotarsa undecemlineata
AAAAAAGCTGTGAACGTTGTATATAGACACATTCTGTAGTTGTTATTGTTTTCATAGATTTGGAACGAGCTTTCGAAACTGAAGATGAGATCTAGATGTAAGTGGACTGCATCAGACTGGTTTCGGGATTATTTAACGAATAGGTTACAGGTCACGCAGAATTTTAAGTTAACCCTAATGCAAACGAGTATGGTATATATCAGAAAAAACATTCTTAGGTAAACATTAATATGAAAGTTTACATTTTTTGATCAACGATACGAAAGTTGAATTCCTATGAAGTTCTGAGTACTACTTGCCAAATTTAGGAAGAGCTCCGTAAATTTTGATATGGTCTCGTCCACTAAATGCGCGTTCATTAGGAGACGGTGTGAAAGATGTGAAAGGCTATATTTAGGCTTCTAGCCTGATGGTATAATATCATTTGAAGCTCAATTCAAATATACATGTTACCACAAATGCAATGAAACTTCATATCTTCTCTTGCATATCTATACATTTTCTGACATTGTATTCAATACAACAATTTCAATCACTGCGGTATTTCAATGTACCTATCCACTTGATGAAAATCAATTTGCATCACTTCAAAACGTACAGAACAGCTACATGCGCTGCAATTAATATGCAAGAATTGAGACAGACTATACGAGAATTCAATGATATTAATTTTCAAACTTTTACACAACCAACTACCGGAATACTTCAGTAAGTTCATTACTTCCAAACATGATATTTACAATATTTAATCAGTTAGGACGGATAAACTGTAATATTCATACCTCTCCATGTTAACTTTCATAAACACTGAAGCTTTTACTTGTTGAAGGTCTAAATGAGTACAATAAACTTCCAGAATTGGTAAAATTGTTGACACATTAACAGTGCTTCATATGTCTTTGTGAAAAACTTATATGAGAAAAATCAGTATATTTTATAGTTTTGTACATACAATTGACGATTGAGGTAGACCTTTCAATGTAACCTCGGTAATGCTCAACGCGCACAAGATCTCAGGGTGTTCGTTTGTTGAGTGGCTACGGCTGGTTAATGGAAAACAAAGTTTAACATAGTTTTTTGTGAAATAAAAATATTGCATAAATTTTGTTGTTTTATATTCGTTTGTATTAAAATTTATTTCTATTTGAAGCAATAATAGGTCTCCCCGTTATTCAAATAAGTCAATTTTTGAATGAAGATAAGTGATGAAATCATGATAAATTTTCGAATCCAGAAATAGACATTGTATTATTACGGATTTTCGTTTTTAATGTTTTTTTTTATTTTGCGATAAACAACTTGGACCTACTCACCTCAAATATTCAGGCATAACTTTGTAGGATATAATTTATGTTATGATAAATTCGTAGCATTATATTCACATAGTATATGAAACCATTGAATAATGGCTGAGAATTTTTGGATTTCTGATACTCTTATGGCTACGATATTTTTTAAATTTAATTGTAGGAAAATTAATGGAGAAACTATCATAAAATCAATCCAACTCTGATACAAAAAAAACAAAAAGAAATCGAATCTATATTTCCTACTACAACACTTATGAACTACACTACAACCCTAATGAAGTTTCATTTACATATATACGAAGAAAAGTCTGCTGCCAAATGCGGATGTTTGGGAGAAAAAAGGAGAATTAGTGTAGAAGGAGCCACGAAAAAAACTGCTGCTTCCTGTCGAGGCTTATGCAAGAGTTAACGTTTCATTTCTGTTCAATACTTAAGGGGTTCTGTCCAGTTACTGCCTATCCAGTATTGATCCTAACACCTCCTGGAAAAAATTCATGAAAAAACCAGCTGACAGTAATTCGGTAATCACGCTAAAACGTAGATTATCCTATATAATCCTTCAAAGAACTGGACGCGGTCCTGTTCGCGCCACTTATGAAAAACACCACGTGACTCATAGATCAGCTGTTGTTCATGAGGCTGATTATATGGTAGCTTGTAACGGCCGTGATGTCCCTAGTCATTAAGCTCTTAGGTAGGAAGAACTTAAATGATTCATAGGTCATGATATATTCTCCAATGAGAGGTATCTATCACTGTACAAGTACGGAGCCCCCATTCTGCATTATTCAGATTCTCATCAGAGGAGTCCTCTTGAGGCTGTAGAATACGGGGCAGTCGTACAACGAAGCTGGTCTTATTACTTGCTTGTGAATGAGCAGCTTGATGTTACAGAGCTAGGAGTTGTGTGCATAGAGCGGATACGTACGTTTCACCACCGCAGCCGCAAGGTTGGATAACCAAACTCACTTAGCTCGCATCTCCCCGAAGACCTTCACATTCTCAAATTCCTTCTAAAAAAGTAAACAAGTTTGTTTTTAGTAAGGTTGACTTCAATTTCATTTCAAAATACGGCATGACTAACATGCCCAGATGGATTTTCAGTTGATGCTCAGTCACCTCGTTTGAGAACGAATGTGCGTAAATTGTGGTGTCATCCGTATAAATGTCCACATTAGTTCCCGAGAAAATAGAGAAATCGTGCGAATACAGAGAGTACAGATGCGGTGTATAGGTGCACATGTGTACCTACACCGTTCAGTGGACGTTCATCCCTTTTGTAGATTCCGGATCTTATTTTTTGATCATTTCATGGTCCTAATGAGTCCCGCGAACAGGTCCATCACGGCAGAGCCTCGCGTTACCGTGCCAAGACTGCTACGATGAGATGGCGCCTGGTATCTCGTGTATATAAGGTGTCATACGGGAGGACTTTCAGCTTCGCGGGTGAAGGGCGGTCAAACAAGTGTTCAAAACTACTTGCCTTTTTTTTCAGTATCCAAACAAATACTCAATTTCGTAAACAACTTTCCAAGAAGATGGGAAGAAGCATTTCCAGTATCACCATTCCTACAGATATAAAATGAGTTTGAAGACAGTATAGAGGAGAGATACAATCGAATTGAGAAACTATTTCAAATCTAATTCGAAATATTCATCTCTCCTAACGCCCCTTCATAGTAGGCTGTGACAAATGCCTCTAAGAGAACAATTAGTTTTGTTGGGAATATAAATAAAAATTT
The DNA here is from genome assembly GCA_015342065.1 of Leptinotarsa undecemlineata. NCBI lineage: Eukaryota > Metazoa > Arthropoda > Insecta > Coleoptera > Chrysomelidae > Leptinotarsa > Leptinotarsa undecemlineata. Next base: position 3,053 of record WOGP01007608.1, read on the forward strand.
AAATTAAGTTTTTCAAACACTCTTACGCCTCAGTGTAATGATTTGTGTCTGGTTGTCAAAAATTATGTACCTACCGTCGGGAACCAACAGCGTGGGTCCTGTTTTCTTTACTTCTCGCTGAAGACTACCCTCGTTCAGACAGTATGGTTTTAGCACAACGTAAGAAAGGTCTAGTTGAGTAAGAAGTGTTAGTTTATTGTGGAGTATATCAAAGGTTCTCAATTGTATAAGTTTAGTGAATGTGTTTCTCACATCAAATTAAACAGATCAAACCAATTGTCATATTCGACATTCTGTGAAATCTGTAAAACAAGATTTGACAGAATGTTACTTATTTACCTACGTCGCATTATTTAATAGTATACAGGCCACTAGAAGGGGGCTAGCAAGCTCTAAAACCAAAATTGGGACCCAACATCTTACATTGTCAATACCACAATGGATATTGAATTATATACGACAAACTTTCGAACAGTTTATATTTCTGAGACCTCCTAGGTGAATCATCATTAATCCAGGGTCTCCAGCGCATCAAACACCTACCAAACAGAACTATAGAAATTGTAAGTGAAATTTAAGAAAATCATTTTTTTATTTGCAGAAAAAGATTGGTGGTTACTTGAAACAACTTGTTGGGAATCGAAAATTGAGAATTTTATAAAATCATCGGATATTGTAGCCAACACCAAGAGAGGCTCTTTTTCAAACCTTGTTGGGGGCAAAGTGGTAGAAAAATTCAATATTTTTTTTAGCAGAGATAGCCATTAGCATATTTTAATAGACAATATATTTGTGATGTATTTGTCTGTGTACGGAATTTATTGAACTATACAGTGTGCGGCACCGTGAACGAAGCATATCAAATATCTTCAAGACACATTTCTAAAGGATAAAATGCAAAGATATGTCATTTTTGATTCAAGGAAAAGTTGTTATTCCGTGAGAGGTGCCGAAAAGAAAAGTTGCGTAATGGACTATCACATGGCTAAATCGCTTATAAAATCACATTGTCACACTTTTCCTGTTCAAATTGTTGGGATGATGGTCACCAAGGAAAGAAGGAAGAGGTATGACAGTTGGGACATTGATGAAAATATCGTCTTTGAATTATAAACCGGTTCTTTTCATATTTGTTTCGCAACAAATGTGTATTTGATCTGTTTCGTTTCCAGTCAGGAAGGCAGACTGTTATTGTCCACAAAAATGGAGATTTGTTGACTTCTGAAAATTACTGACCAATATCATGCTTGAATTCATGTTACAAATTTTTCACGGACATAATATACACTGATTCTATCCGCAGTCGACCGAGTATTCGAACAAATATATGAGCAGAGAGGGTTGAACAGAAGAGTTAAGGGGAACATATTCATCGATAGATGTGTAAAGCACGACTCAATACAATATAAGCGTAGCCTCTGTATTACCTGGATCGATTACCGCGAGGTAATTTATACAATATCACACGAGTTCATCTTGCATTTGCTCAGATGCCTTGTGGTACTCAAAAAATAATGAAATGCTTTGTATATTTTCCTCGGAGTGCAACAACTTCACTCACAAACTCTGATAAATCAGGTAATGTGTGTCGTAGAAGAACAAATGTACTGCTTCAAATATTCTATATTACACTTCTCCTAAGGAGTGGGGGAGTTGTAGAGAAAGCTATATCAACTAGAAGTAAAGGATGAAAAAAATGCATCTCCATAGGAGTTTTCATCTCTAATCGTCTGATCCACGATTTTACTTTTCCTGAGGAAGGTCGTGAATTATCGAGTTTGGAGTTCAGAAAATGAAATATTGTTTTTTAGGCAGTTGATCAAGAAGCCAGCGAACTTAGTTTAGTTTTCTATTGATAACGTTTCAACGGAAGCCAAAGTGAAATTACGAGTATGGATTTTCAACAATATAGTTCAATTCACGAGTTTTTGAAAGCATATTATTTCGAGTGATGATAGAAAAACACTTATTTATCCTGCAACATTTATTGAACAATTCTGTCTTCATGCATGAAACTTATTTTTCAAACACATTTTCATTAACATTGTATCTTATCTAAAATGATCTTCATATATTTAACCACTGCTGTATATACAGCAGGTCCGTTTCCACAATCGACAAGACCATATGACACGATTCCAAAAAGAAACATTCTCCTACCGTTATTCACTTTCATTGATTTCATCGCAGGTCCACCTGAGTCTCCATTGCAAGTATCCTTTCCTAAAATGTAAAGAACGAAATATTTAGTCATGGAGTGTAGTTGTTTAACGTCATAAACCCATAACTGAATTATTTGGTTTGTTGTCAAAAATAGACGATTGCTTATAAATTACAAATTCATTTTTTATAATGGTGGAACACCAATGAGCTACTGAAATTGAGAAATGTCTGATGAATTTGGCTCACAGATCTCCTATTCTGTATAAAAGGCCCATTCCATTAAAATTAGTCATTATGGGTCTTTCGCAATTGAAAAAATGTAACGTAAAAAATGTTCCTTTGGTTCACGAAAAACTAGAAGAGTATGTTAATACTCGTAATTATACTATTAATCAATCTACTGAAAGGGAGTTGATGTATGCATTTTATTACATGTTCCTCATATAAAGATTGATTTTTTACGGTCATTATTCTTGCGTGATATTGAATATGTTTCTAATATGATGGCGGAGAGATTTTATTTTTCCTGTTCTTTGTTTCATACAACAAATTATTTTAAATGTCGGTGATGGAATTCTTGTTGGATTTGACGAAATATAAACTAGTGTTTGTATGGATTCAGATAATCTATCGCAGTGTCACGTGTATTATTTTGGAGTGTCAAATATATGGAATACTTCCATAAAAAGTATGGTTTTTCAGGGTAAATGGAAATTCTGAAATGTTTGTGAAAGTATGAGGATTCAGGATCTTATGGAAAGTATTATGGAAATATAAAATAATTCAAATAATGAATTCTGAAAAGGAAACTTATAGAAATATTTGTATTTTCACTCATAGTTCCCCGAATCTAGAACGTTTTACAGAGTGGTGAATACTGTAAATATTATCAAAAAAGTTGTGGATTTGAAAAATTATTAATTGGTATATGGAATATGAATAAATCATAAACAAGAGGTATGGTACAGTTATAGGAATATATAGGAATCAGCTCTAGACACTAGTGAATATGGGCTGTTGTAAAATTTGAGGAGCATTAAAAAAAATTTGATGAAGAAGGGGAGAAAATTAAAATGTATGAGGAAACAAAAAGAAAGTTATGAAGCGTGTTTAGGTTATATGAATTTTGAGAAACAGAAAATGATGAATATATTTGAGAACTCAAATAGTTCAAGTGATGTCGATTGTGAATTCTGTCAAAACAGAAACTCAGTTGAAACGGTGGTTTTTGTGTTTACATCGTTCAGATAGTCAAACAAGTTATTTTATTATGGTCACGTTCCAGTATAAGCTAATATTCCTACAATTTCATAACTCAACAGTTTGAAAATCGTAAATAAATTATTACGTAAAATCACTTATTTTTCTGCGAGATCCAAATGTATGGATTTCATTTTTCGAAGCAGAAATTGTACGCTAATCTAAAAAACCTAATTAGAAAACAATTAGATTAGAAGACAGAATAAGCAGTGCCATATAAAATGATTTGGTGCACTGACGCCGCTGTTAAAAATAATATTTTACAGCAAAAATTGCTCTTTGATACACAGAAAATACATAGTAGGTTTCACAGAAATATTCATTTTCATATTTTTTCTCAAAACTTAAGCTCGATGTTATTCAATTATTGCGATCTTCAGGACATATGTACACATGCACGAAATCGTTCAACTTGGTTGAACAGTGAAATACATGTTAATGAAATTGTTAGCAAGAACGAAACAATGGTGTCATTAAAATTAATCGTACCTTCTGGGTATCCAATACAATATTGTTTACTTGTTAAATTGTGTTTATAAAGATCATTGCAAAGAGTTTGATTGACGACGGGCTCTGCAACATGCATCAAATCTTTCGATTGATTCTCAGAAGAACTACTCGTGTATCCCCAGCCAGCTATAGTCATATGTTTACCCATCATATTTCTTTTCAGCAAACCACCATAAGGTAAACATATTGGAACAACGAAATCTGAAAAAAATACAATTCAGAATTTGAAGTCATAACACTTATGTTTCAGTATCAAACATAATATTTGTAAGTTATACAATTCAAATACCGAATATGACGGAAAGGCAGAAATTATAAAAGTCTTCTAGGTTCAACCCCAGATGAATCACTCACAACAAATTTTACAGGAGATAAAAAACCAATAGAACAGCTATTTTCCAAATATTTTAATGAGAACAATATTTTACTGTATTTTGTGAGATATGAAAACAATGTTTTTCTACAGATGCTATACAATGTGCCACTTCTTTCATTGCTTTCATATGTTCAAAACGAAAGATTTCTCACTCAGTGAGAAATATCCGTTATTATAGTGAGAAATAATTTCTCACTGTTATGACGATAACCCAAGTCAGTCATGAATTGTTACATGTCAGATTGATATGCCACGTTTTCCATGTTGACAACGCTACGCCGACGATTCGCGTGCAATATCCAAGTAGCCCATTGTCAGAGTTTCCATAACAACAAAACCGAAGCACTGCGTAATTATTGTTGTCAACTTACCCAACGGAAAAAGTTTTATTATTGATTGTTATAGTATAAACAGTTGATATTTATTAAATACTGAATATAATGGAATATGAAGATTTATAGTTGGAAAATACACCTCCAGAAATTGTTCAGAAAGCAATATGTTTGCAATAATTTGCTACCAAGCACATCAAGAGAAAAATTTGAAATCGCTTACAGAAACTTTATGGATTGAAAAATGAAAGCCAAGGTGCATTCTTGTTCCGAAAATACCTTGTTAGTTTATTTTGAATAGTTGTCAAGAAGATTGAAATCATCAACATTATGGTCTCAGTACTCGTTGCTGAGAAGTACCTTAATTATTAAAAACTGTGTTGATATATGAAAATACGTAAAACTACGTGCATTTTTAAAACGCAAATCTGAAAAATATGCTCTAAAACAGTCAAAAACATTAATTTGTGAAAAAATTCAAAAATTTTCAAAAGATGCACCTGTTGAAAAGTATCTGCTGATAAAGGTATGAATTGAAAATGTTTCAATTGTTATCGAAAAATGAATGTTTGCTTTTGATTTCAGGCTGATTTAGCTATTGGCTTTACAGGGGAATGCCGTTGTGATGAACTTCGAAAATTCAAAATTGATGACATGGAAGATCTTAATTCGACCCTTTTAATAAAATTGCCCGATACCAAAACCAAGGTTCCTATAAATTTCACAGTCACAGGAGAATCCTACCAAATTTACAAAAAATATGTGAAGCTTCGACCATGCACAAATGAAACACGTTTTTTTTAAATTAAAAAAATAGCAAATGTACGAAACAGCCTGTGAGGATAAATGAATTTGGCATAATGGCGAAAGAAATAGCGGAATTTCGGCAATTACCGAACCCTGAATTATATACTAGCCACTGTTTCCGAAGGTCATCTGCGACTATTTTAGTCAATGCAGGGGCAGCTCTTTCAACTTTAAAACGCCATGGAGGTGAGAAATCCAGCAATGTTGCTGAATCTTATATAGACTACTCCATAGCTAACAAAATGAAAATTTTAAAAAGTATAGTCGAATCCATTCAGCATCCAGCGTCATTAGAACCTATACACAACAATGCTGTGAAAGCTCTGTACGTTTCCCCATTAACTTCAACTTCGACCGCAGCTAATATTTCAATTACAGAAAACATGTTGAAACAAAACGACCTACTACTACTACTACTATTACTTTACAAAATTGTTCAAATATAACTGTTAATAACTATTTTAAATAAAATATAAAAATGAGTTATTGACATACAAGTTTGAATTGGAGGGGTTATATTTTTAGGAGTGATTAATTTTTGGGAAAGGAAGTTTTTGGCTTTCTACTAGAGAAAAGTATCTTCTGTATAAGTCCATATGAAGTTGCAAAGCAGCAAGTTCTGTGCCACTGACAGATTGTTTCCACGGAAAATTGAAAACATTTTTTCCGACAAGATGTGAGGCCAATAGTTCAAATGAATTTTCATAGGTTAGGCATTATTCACTCGATTTTCCAAATTGTTCAACACTGTGATAATAATAGTAATAATTATAGAACGAAAAGGAATATTTACCGTTGAGTTGGACTTTTTTTGCCAATAATATCAGATTGATGTCATTTTGGGATGTTTCACTGTTGTAAACATCTATCAAGTAAAGTTTGATTCGTATATCTTGTGGTCGTGGGGCACATACGTTTCCTTCACAGTCAGGATTAGTTTCCAAATTGTTTTCTCCGACTCTGACCCTAAAAAAATTAAAACGAAAACGTAATTAATGACATAATTTTCATTACATGAAATAATAAGTATTCGTTACGCATTGAAAAGTCGGAATATTTCGTTCTTGTAATATCTCCGAGAACTTTCGACGATAACACTAGAATTCAAAAATTATTCCAAAGCTCGTCCAGACTCGGTCTGCTTTTCAGACAGTTCATTTACCCTTTTTCAATGAAGTATCAAATTGCTTCTATGAAAACATGTCATTTCTGATTGAACAATTGATGATGATAGTAATAATTAATTTTCAGCTGAATACAGAAAAAAAAAATTTTAGTTACAACTGTAGGGGTTTATCTACTGGAATTCGAACTCCAATTATTCTAAACAAGAAAAACTTCAGTGTTTGCTGTCTGTATTTATTGTTAACTTTCTTAGATTAACACAACACAACCTTCGTAGACTATTTTATTTTGGCCTGAATCCCACAACACCACTTGAAAATATTTGAAAGTCAACCTGTGGCAAGGGTCGGTAACGAAAAAACATTCGCCTACCAATACAAAACAGTAAATGTTGCCATATCTTGAACGTCTACACAAAATATAAAAAGTTATAATATTCTGAACATACCCTCCACCTTGAAAGGGTGCCTTTCAATAGAAAATACTAAAGGAATGCACTATATATGATTAAACTAATTCACAATCTTTTCTACATAACAGTTTGTGGAACGCATATCTTCACTCTACCGCAGCCACTTCGACTTCAGGAAGTGGACATAGTTTTGTCACGGCACGCTTCACACGCGACTCGAACCTTTGCATCTGGACCAGGAAAAACGTTGCTAACTCTTCCCATCCGCCAATACAACAGGGCCAGATTATTATCCTTGATAAGGACGAGTTGTCCAACTTGTAGGTTGACTTTCTCCTTCGTCCATTCACATCGATGTTGCAGTTCAGTGATATATTCAGATCACCAGCGGGACCAGAAATGTTGGAGAAGCATATGGAGATGTTGAAACTTGGATAGTCTGTTGGTTCAAACTTCCCGAACATCTGGGTTTGGTAACGAAGTCAAACGTCGTCCAATGAGAGGAAATAGAAAGGAGTAAGGACATCCATATCATTAGGTCTGGATGACAAAGGGAATAGCGAACGTGAATTGAGGATTGCCTCATTTTGGGTGACTAAAGTTGAGAACCCTTCAAATGTTAACGAACCTTTACCCAATATTTTCTTCAAATGGTGTTTACAAAACTTGAGACCTGCCTCCCATAAACCTCCAAAAGTACGGGAATTTGCTGGGATAAATTTCCAAGTTATTCCTTCATTTTCAATATTATTTTTCAAACAATCTGCCTAGTTTTTGTAAACGCACCTAGTTGTTTATATTCAGCATCAGCTCCAATGAAGTTAGACCCATTATCAGAAACCACTTGAAATGGTTTACCTCGTCTAGAGACAAATCGCCGATACAATCTCTAAGTGGATTGCTTTGGTAAAAAAACAAATGAATAAGCAATATAATATTTATTGACTTTGGCACCTCTACTGTGAATATGTTTTATAATAAAAGGACCAGCATAGTCTACACCCGTTATATGAAATGACGGGGTTCAATTTATGCAAATTTTCATTTGACAGACCTTTATTTTCAGTGAGGTCAGATATATCTCTAAAAAATGATTCATGCTGCGCAATCTTTGTTAGTACTTTCATAGCTTTATCTAGTTCTTTAGCCGTTAAATAGTTAGAACCCACATAATTAACTGTTTTCATGATGAGAAGAGAATTTCTATGTTTTTCACCACTTTTCATTGTAACTAACGTTACTGCAGTTTCGTCCTATATGGACATTTTCAAACTTACACAATAAACTGTTCATTTATTAGATGTGATGTAAAATAGTCCCTATGTATATTGCATTAATAAACAGTTTGATCACAGTTGAAATCCAGTTTTTCTATTTTGGAAACTAGTTGCCACGTTTATTACCCTCGTGATGGATCTATCAGTATTGGATTTATTTATTATGTTGTTGCACCGAACACAATCCATTACGTTTCATAATTCGATAATACTGATTAGTTTTGCTAGTAACTATGGGATTGGAACCTTTGGTGTGAAAGTTAAATAACTTCTTTGATCAATTACCCAAACACCAAACTAATATTTTTGTACTCGACGCGCGTTTCGCCAACAAAGTTAGCA
>WOGP01007611.1:0-11653 GCA_015342065.1 Leptinotarsa undecemlineata
CATAAATTCTACACAAGAGAGTGTTTATTTAAAATAAACAATTAAAAGTGTTTATACATGTACATAATAGCTGAAATAGGTAATGCCGGAATGATATTAATTGTTGATTGGCGAATGTGGATAGACCAAATATTCATTAATATTGTTAAAACGACCATCTACAAGATAGTCTCTGATTCTCCGTTTGAATACTAAAATTGATGCTATTTTAGGCCGGAAGGTAAACAACTGAAAAATTTGGAACCTTCTAGAGATGGAGTCTTTTCCAATAATTTTGTACGATGTTGTTGTGGTTTGAATAAATTCCCGTTCCTTGTTGAGTATTTATGACATTGGGAGTTAGTTTCTAATTCGAGTTCGCGTTTTTTCACATAGAGCAGACAGTCATAAATATAGAGAGAAAGTACTGTCAATATCTTCCTTTGTTTGAAATGGCTTTCAGTGAGATTAGATTCAAGTTCCATGCCATGTATCTGTTTCACAAAATTCTATTGTCTAAAAGTCCAACGTGAAAAAAAAATTTTCAGGAATGATATCGATAATCTTAAAACATACAAACATGTCCTGCACACAGAGCCTCCCTCTTCGAAAGAAGCTTCCAGTTTATTATGTATAAATCATACAATGTGAAACCTTCTGAATTTAAACAGTGTAATATGATAAAATTTAAAAAATACTCAAAACATATTTACTGAACAATTCTCTATAATTTTATTCATCTCCTACTTTCCTTCCTTATATTTTCTCTATTTTTACTGCTTTTTAGTGTGGTCAAACAGTTGATTATGAAGTGAGAAAATAATGAGTGACCCAAAAAGTTTTTGCGGAAATGGAATATGGAAATAGAAATATTTATCATTACTATTATTATTGAATGACCAAATCGACCTGGTCTACTCGCCGCTTTTTTTATTAACGTACCAACATTGTCACAGGTGAAAAAAATCGGGTAATAAAGTCATTAAGAACCGTCTGTTATTACCTACATTGGTGTAGGTAATAACATTGCTAATTATTTCAGTTTATATTATTAGTTTGAAAATGTCTTTGTAGGATGAAACTGCAGTATGGTTAGTTAGAAACACAAGTGGTTCAAAAACATAGGATTTATTTTTAATTTTTCAGTCTATTTACTATAATCAACATTAAATAACGTTAAATAGTGGAAATTATCATGTACGTAGTATGTTTTTTGCTTCAATTCACTGTTTTTCTGACACAAAATCAACCGCTATGCATGAGGATGATCTCCGTACTCGAAAACAATATAGAAGGGTTAATGCAACTCTGCTATGAATTGACACTACATTTATTAATTCTGTAGCTGTACGAAGTTCACTGGATCAGCTAGATCGAATTAATACAAAAATATCCCCAATTGCATTCATTTCCTCCGCTTGCCACGTTGAATGTGAAACAAGTGAAACGTATGAAGTCACTATTTCAGTGTGAATTCAGGTAAAACCTCGTGGAAAGGATTTTTCTGGTCTGATAAATCCTGAGTCCCCTTTGATATTAAAACGAGTTTCGAGCATCCACGGAACAAATGAAAATGTTTTTTTTCATTGTTTTGTAATTGAATTCAGGTTCAGAGCTGTATTGAAAAATTGGGCACAACAGAAAAAAATTTATTGATTGTGCAGTTAAACAAAACACTATGAATCTGCCTGGGTGCGATTTTTTTTTTCAAGCTTGTTGTTTGAAAGTGATAAATAGTTATCAAATTCTGAAAATTGGTTGGGAAATCATTCTGAAGCTATAGAGAACTAATTAAACATATCGAGAATATTGGCACATCCGAGGATTCAAGATTTTTTTTCAATTTTTCCAATTGAACATAGAAAAACATGTTTTGTAGGATGATTTAAAAGTGATTACATTACCATTCCTGTTATTAAAAAAAACACAATCAAATTCATTTTCTCAATCTTGAATAATAAAATGAAAATATCGCTCCTATTTTATTGGCTTTAGTAGTCATTGTTGCCTATCGTCATTATTCAAGTTTCAATTCGATCTTGTATGTTTTTCTTACAGTAAAATTTCCCCTCCAATACCGTTTGAATAAGCTGCTCGGCATTTTTTCAATCATTTATGTAAGCTCTAATCTTTGTTTCAAGCCAATACCTCATGTTTTCTATGGAATTCATATCTGGTGAACTATTCATTGGTCGGTCAGTCGGTAGCCGAGCGGTTCGACGTGGATCTTTGTTCACTCAGTCAATAGGCCGATGTATGAGTCGGTGGTTCAAGCCCCAGGCTGAACGCTCGATTTTCACTTGCTATTGTCCAACCCGTGTTAGGAATCACACGTTAAAAAGTAAAACCTCTTTAGTCCTTAGCCTCCACAAGTTTCGACTTTTGAGGGTTGTCGGTCGTACGAGTGCGATAGCTGCTTCACAGCCACTTACAGTTATATCTGTATTCACTTCCAGGTTCTAGGTGGGATTTTTGTTCCTGTTTCAAATTGAATGCGCTTTTCCGTCTTTCAATCAGGATTGGTCAGTTTTCAGTACAAGCTCTTTCCTGCTTCTTTATCCGCGTTACCGTGGAAACCTACCCTACGTGTTATTCCAGGTCATAATCTATCTATATACCAACTTACATTCGAATCCATTTAGGCGTGTTTAGGTGTGGAAAAGTAAAAATAGTAAAAACATATACGCATCCATCCTCACAACCTTTACTTACGCATCAATAATATCAGTAGGATTACCAATGTATTACATTATGATCCTTTCAGTTTTTTTTTTGCTGATGCTATTTAATATGGTATAAGTGGGTCTCTATTGATTAACTGACTCTTATATTAACGTACAGCTGAAGCTACTGAACCTAGAATCTTGAAATATGCAGGGAGGTTCTTTGTATAGCTTAAATAAGCATCAAGAAAGGGAATCAGGAATTTCCATCCACAAGGGGAATAAATAGGGGTTAAAAAATTGTATTGAATTTCGTCAGTTCTAAAGTTGAAAACTTGAAGTTTCGGGTTGATAAAAAAGTATTGTGACTATTTGTTTAAAATGGTCTAAAACTTGTGACAGATCAAATTCTACGCGGGCGAAGCCGTGGGTAACAACTAGTGTAATTACCCATGCATTTACTAATTTTCTACTATTTTCTGCAGTGGAAACGAAAATGATATATTCTTACCTCATTGCATATGTGAAATTTCATAGTGATTATATCTTGAGAAATAGATCCCTGTAGCGAAAAGCATTTTGAAGTAGAATAGAACGTTGTCATCCTGATATTGGAGGAAAGTTCGTTGTGGAATGTGTCAATTCCGAAGCACGTTTCCTTCAACAATAATAATCCACAAATCCAGGATAAAGACTCTCAGAATAGTTCAACAAAGTTAGACTATTCACTTCCATATGCGTACTCAATTTTCAGTAGTTCCAGCGCGCTCCTTTCATTCCAACAACCATCTCAAGTGACACATCTAGTATGAATTGAATATATTAGGATACAGTTTGATAACTATGTGGCATGTTATGAACATCAGCACATACGGAGGTTTTGATGAAGAATGAGAAAACAGAACTGATATTGAGAAAATAAATATTTCGATATTAATCAGCTGTCTCCCCCATACGAACGACAACTCTTAAAAGTTGAGACTTGAGCTTCTTTCCACCATTAATATGGAAGTGTCCAATCTCCATATAGTCTTTTTAAGCTAAAATTACTTTTTCAATCCTTTTCAGCCAGTCTCCTTCGCTATAATTAGATACTTCTTCATTAATTAGCTCTATTACCGCCTGATGCTTTGTTTCAATTTTTCCGAAATCAACTCGATGGGATTAAAAACACAAAAATAGGGGGGAAGTCTCAATATGATGTGTACATACTTTTCAGCAATATTCACAAGGACATACAAGTATTCAAATGGTTTTGTCTGTAAAACTTCAAGTAGTTGGTTTTTGGTATACTTATCTTCAAAATACAAATTGTTATCCATTAAAAAACTTAAACTGCTTGACGTTTGTTCATTATTTTGAATCTAAATCCCAGTTTCTTATCCAATTCTGAATAGTTTTGTCACAGCAGCTTACGTTATGGCCAAAAGTATTCAATTCCTTCCTTATGATTTCCGTTGTAGGAATCTCATTGCTTTTGTAACAGTCGTATATTGTTTTTTTCAATGATTTTATTAGATGAACCTCTAAAGGTTTTGGTAATCCCGTATCATATCGCGTGTTGCGTTCATAAGGTTTGTTTTTGACTATTTTATATACAGTGGAGAAAGGAATTTCAGTCAAATTTTATGTTGCTTGTAATAGTTTTTTCCTTCGAAACCAATCTTGAGATATAGATTCTCATATACCTACCTTGAAACATATTCTCTGTGTTTCAATATTCAAATGCATCCGAATCTTATTCACAGGCTTCTCTCTCTTCAGCCAATCATAAAACTCGGTTATTAAAAATTATCCAATACGAATCGCCAATTCATCAGTCCACGTGGACTAATTGGCAGCGGCTTTATTTCTCTGTATTGGTTTTTTGGCCTTTGAGATGCTAATAGTTTTAAGTATACACAATACAGGAAGACAACTACGAGTACATCCCAGGCTAATACCAGAATAAACATTAATGCAAGTTAGTAACAAGTTGTCAAGTGACAGTGAATGAGAAAAATCGAAGCAAATTGAAGAAAAGAATCGGAAACTATAAAATTGAAAGGATAGTCTCGCAGATGTTTCTCGTTCATCCAGCATCAGGAACATGCTGAAATTACTCAAGATCACCTACAGACCTCTCATTAGTGCAGGAAATATCTGACTCAAATAGCCGGAATATTAGCCATGAAAATAGTTGATTTCCATCAAGCATTTACATGCACCTACTGTGTAGGCACATTGAGAAAAATCAATGTTTTTTATACGTGTGTTTTAAACGTTCGATGTCTGATGGCCACTGAAATAACTAGTGCTGGAAAGATCCCACTCAAAAAAAAGTGTGCTTGGGACTCGATCGACTTCAACGAGGTATGACTACATGTATGAAATCTTTGTCTGAAAAAAATATATGTTACTTTGTAATAGTCCTATCTCGTGAACAAAACCACAGCAACTTGAACGAGAAACATCTGCAAAAGTAACCTATGATTCATTGTCCATCGTGGTATTAACCCGAGAAGTAGTTGTTTTTTAGTCAGTCTTCAGAATGATTTAGATTTTTGTTTCTTTATGTTTCTTCCCCACTGTTTGGATTGGATCTTTCCTGTATTAATGTGGCATAATACCATATACCATTTCTTGCATGAATGTAATTCAATATCAGTCGTGGTTTTAGCTGGAATAGTAGTTGTTTCGCGATAGGCATTTATCTATTGGGTAAAAACGTTGGGATAGGTGATTATTTCGGAATTTCATTTGGAATTGTTCATTTTCTCAATAAATGAAAAAATTCGTTTTTAAATCTAATAATCATACATTTAATTTTCTGAAAGGTAAGTGTTTTCAAATTCTTGACATTTTCTTGAATAATTTCATGATAATGGAAGTGATGATGTATTTAGGAACAGAGCAATGTAATGACAAGTACATTCACCCAAGTAGTAGTCTACTTATACCGATGAATATAATTTGTTGTTAGTTTATTGTTCGAATTCGAGTCCTTTACTGTCATAACTATCGAATATTTATTTATTTATTGAGAAAATACATCCAACATGTCATGAGACCCAATTACAGGAGTACATAATACAAAATGAAAAGCTTATATTAGTCCTGATAAACAAAAATGCAACATACAACGCAATATATATTGGCATTATATACAATGTATGTAAATTTGAATACAATTTTGAAAAGATAATCTATACCAGATCGTTCAGTATTACAGGAAATCCTAGAAAAAGTACCTTACATAATATCTCATTTCCAGATCGTCAGATCTATTTTCAATAACGCTAACAAAAAATATTTATGAGTCTCTATAGGCATACATTGATAATTTCAGTGTCAGGAATTTCAAATTATAATTTATTTCTTTTTTAGATTTCAATGCAGGATCCTCGCCAAGTTGATCCCAGTAAACGTTTGCGTTCTCTGTCGGTACTTCGGCAAACTATATCGCTGGATCACATAACGGAGGAAGGAATCTTCGGTAAAATCTACCATGGGACATACAGGCAGCAATCTGTAACAGTGAAAACTCTGAAAGGTGTGTTTCTCCGATAATCATACGATGCTATTGTTTCATAGATGGCGGCACGGGCACAACTCATTTTGTTTCATGGGGTGCCGATTCTCGATCAATTTCAGTACAGGGACCAATGGTATAAAGAAAGAAACAAATTAGATGAACAGAAAATTTTATATTCGAAAGTTTGAAAATATATCATGAATTATAAAAGTAATTTCTGGTGTTACCTATTTGAAATTGAAGCCACATTTTCATGCCTGGTTTGAAAAAATTTCAATTTGTTCAGTTGATAGATGAAATAACAAATCTGTATTTTACAAGAACACAAAACTTTTTTGTTATGGAATTATTATTTATGTATTTTATTATGGCTGTGGAGATGCATATGTAATTCTTCCGAACGTTCAGTTTCTGAAAAGGATTTTAAAATATATTTGGGTGGAAATTGTTGGGATCAAGTTCGAATCAGTTAACCATGATTATGAAAGTTGAGTATGAAATTTATTCTGAATATCAGACGAATGCGCTGTTCGGAATTTTTGTGGACTAGGATATTCTGGACTAGGATTCGTTTATCAAAAATCTTCTAGAATATAATGAAATCAATCAAGATGATGCCAATTTTCACACATGAAACTGAATTATCTGAAGGTAACTCATCATATTCTTATTAGTGAAAGAAAAAGCCATTCAATCTTTCAGAATACTGTATCGAATCGAAAAAAACGCACGTAAATCTTTAAGAAAAGTGATTTTTTGATATTGGTGCCAGATAAGAAAATCGACAGTGATTTGAACACAAAAATATGCAGATGCTAGAAATGCGAAAACTTTGAGAAAAAGTTCAATTAAAATACATAACTTCTGTATATACACTGTGACTTTTTTCGAAATTTTTCCCAACGAGATTGCAATACTTTTATAGCAACAGAGTCGACAGTTGAAATAGTGTTCTCGAATAGTTTGGAAATACCTGTCATAGATTGATGTAGGGTTTCTCATATAAGTGATACGTTATCAGTACATAATATAACGTGTTCAATATTACATTTGTTCAATATGAAACTTGATTTATTACACATAACCCAATTTTTTTCTACTGTCCACTTGTACCCTCTGCATCAGCTCAGATGACCCTTATATAGGGATTGAATCTTCTTAAATTTGTCCGGAATGATTCGCTATTAATTTGGCAATTGAAAATTCTCGACTATTTGGGAACGAGAGTTACTATGATCTGATCTCACTGCCTGATTGGTCATATTCGAGGGTATACGGTAGTAATAAACTCCTTAGATTCTTCTGAATCGACTTTGGATTGTTGTTCATATCGCTTTTTCAGAACATTCACTATACCATTAATGTCTTATGACATTTCCAGTGCTATATTTCATATTCACAAAATTAGTGAAATGATCCTTCCTGTGATCAATTTCAAGTAACATCGCTAACTTTTTGTTTTAGTAGCAGCCAATTTTTTTAACAATGAACTGTCCATCAGGATTCTTTATCAAAAAGTAGCTACTACTTAATCAAATGTAGCCGTTTTATGTTGTGATATTGACGAATTGATTTCCTTCTCCATGATTATTGATGAAAAAATGTTTTTTTGTTGAGTGGTTAGCTAAAATTGCTCTCACCTCACTCACACCTTCGAAACAATTACAGTCGAACATATTCATAACTCACTACTTCGAGGCCAATCACAACTGCACAAATTCATAACTGCACCGTTTTGTGTGTCAATTATTCTCAGTTGCATGTAAGCCTCGAAAATTTGCTGATTCACCGAACTCAGTTTTGAAAAATATAGTTTCTAACGAAAAACAAGAATAAAAACTCGGACTCTGAAAGTAAAAATGAATGTATCCCACCAAAAATTTTTAATGAGCGAAAAAATTCAAAAGAGCCTCACTCATTAACGAAATGAGAGAACTGAAAACTCAAATAGCTTCATGTCACAATAATATATAAGCTTCTTCGAAGTCCTGTTATAACGTTAGACTTGATTACCAGGAATGCAGCATTCAATCTCGTGCTCAAGTCGCTTTTTATTCATTTTCCACTCAATTTTCAAACTATTGGGACTTGAATGTATCAAAAAAAATTATAAAGCTTCCTAAATACTTTCTTAGGTTGCCTCCTAAGTTGATATAAAATTTCATTTTAAAAGTCCCCTGTCGTAAAACTTAGAAAAAGTTCAATATTCTACTCGCGAAAAATGGCCATTACTCTTGAATCTTCCAATGTGCTGATATTATGATGTTTATCCGGAGGTTTTGATAAAGAGTGAGAAAACAGAACTCCATCCATGTCTCCCATAGCATTCCAATGCAATAGGATCTGATAAATGCCCAACAAACTTCATTCTTACCAGAAATGGCCACATTTCTCACTCGATGAAGGATATACTATTGTTCTCGAATCTGCCACCAAATGTTTGAACTAGCAGTATGTATCCCGCACTTCTTAAACTCCACCTAAGACTTCTCTGTCGAACTCGCAAGGCTATCTTCGTTATTCCATTTGGAAGTTTAACAGAAAAAAATTCAACTTGTGGCTTCATGGTTTTTATTTCTGGCACTCTTTACGTTTTCTGTTCGTTTTTTTTTCATATTTTGAACTCCGCTTGTAAGTTTCGTTATCTCGTTTTTTTATTTTCGATTTTATAGTTTCCGATTCTTTTTTCGGAATTTGATTAAATTTTCCTCATTCACTATCACTTGCGAACTTGTTACTAACTTATACAAAATCATAACTTTTATTTCTCTAGATTTGTCAGACGTTACCTCAGACATTCCCAAAAAAACATTGTCATCCACATTAAAAAAAGTTCATCTAATATTTTCCTAAAACAATATGCTACCTCCTGATGAACTGTAACTGGCTTTGTATCTTTTCAGAGCTTTCTGAGGAATCCACCATTTCCTTCGATATCAATGAAGATTTTTCACAATGCTGATTTTAGATTATATAAACGATAAGACAATTACCACAATGAAAAATTTTCAGTTAAATATCCTGAATGAGTGAAGTAGTGTTTCAAACAAAACAAAAATGATTCAATATGGACTCAACATAATCATGAATTTTCCAAGAGTAAGAAAACAATTACATCAACCCAACTTCCAAAAGGAATAATATAATGGATGGGTTTGAAAGTTTCATTTTGAATCAAAGTCATCTCTGTTTAAAAAAATCTGTTTAAAATCTGTTTTTCCGTTGATCAGCTGTTGGAAAAATAGATTTTAAACAGATTTTTTTTAACAAAGATGACATAAGAAACTTTGATTCAAAATGAAGCTTTCAAACCCATCCATTATATTATTCCTCTTCCTCTACATCGTAGTATTACTGATTGTTCATGAATATGTCCAAAACGATCTTCCTTCTTGATTTTCATCCATAAAACTAGATGATAAAAGTCTTTCCTCAAAAGACAAAAGATATTTTCATGTTTCAAAAACCTAGTTGTGCAAGTCTTCATATGGGACGTGATGATTCTAAAGCTTTACCAAAGGCGGCTTTGTCGAAACTCGATTTTTTTTGTACTGGGAATACTGGGTAATAAAATATATTTTCCGACCTGAAATTATTCTTTTTCACTACTGCTGTTGTTAGTTTCTATTTCGGTTGAACTCCATTCTTCTTGTAGGTAACATAAACTTTTAAATTATACATTTATTCTGATAAATCCCATTAAAATTTGAGAGGTCGTAAAGTTTTTTTTTTGCAGCAGAGGCATCAAAACGACTTTCTGGTTTATTCTTAGCGGAAGGGACCATGATGTATGGGTTAGAACATAAAAACGTTCTGACCATCTTATGTGCAAATTTGGACGATCCGAAACAGCCATTACTTGTCTATCCTTACAGTAATAGGGGCAATTTGAAGAGGTAAGTTTGCGCAACCCTTATCTGAAATTTGCTTTTACTGCGAGCATAAAGTCTACTTTAATGATTCTGAGAGGATATGATAACTATTACTATAATTTTCACACTTAACAAATTTTCTTAGTGCAACTTTTAATGGTAATCAGAGGATGTTGCACTTGGTTTTTCTATGTCTTTTATTAGTTTTTTAAATAGTTTTCAGCTTCTATTAGGTTTGAATAAAGTAATTAGTATAAATATAAATATAATTTTGTATGGTTCATGATCAAAATATATTCTTTATAATAGGCCTGTAGACTATAAAGAAACCCAGAAATTGAGAAACCTATCGAAATGTCTCCGTTACTTGATTGAAAAAAAAGTTAAAAAAATGTTTAAAATTAGGTACATATTCGAAAAAAATCTACAATTTTGCCTTCTCATAAAAAACAACAAATAGTTTTTCAATCAATTCAATTGCTCAGAAACAATTTAAAAAACAGAATTTGGTTTTCAACCCCTAAATATCAGTAGAAACCTGAGCCCAAAAACAAAACATTCATGATTCAGCACCAGATAAGCTGGTTCAACACGCCACACTAATGGAGATTGAAATTTGAAAAAACCAAAACAGGATATCTTGTGATCAGAAAAGATATCGACCTCAATCCGATGGCATTCTCCGATGTAGCAAACGAGAAACCGATAAAATACTCGTAAATTTTTTTCCTTGACCTTCAATTTCAAGGTGAAACTTTTTTTTTCAATTTATCATATTTCGTGAAAATATGTTCCTAATGTGCTATATATTTTTTTTAAATAACAGAATGATCAAGAACAGGTGTGAATTGAAAAAACAACAGAGCTATGTAAATAAAAAAAAATTGTTTTTCTTTAACTTTTGAGAAATTCAACAGATGTTCATTTGCAATATTGAAGACTGGAATTTGAGACGAAGGTTCCTCTTTCTACATACTATCATTATCTTTTCATTTGGAAAACCATATAAATTAATATTTGAGTGACGAACGTTATTTTTTTATCCTTATCACTTCCACACAAAACCATTTTCAAATGTTGGTATGTTTGGATTGTCACTCTAGTAAGTGTCTTTTCTTCATATTTGTCGCAATTATACGGAACTCAAGAATTTTGTAAAGCGCTTTCAAATTAAATGAAACAAGATACAACATTCATTCCCAGTTCTTTCAAAAATTCTCCAAAATAAACAGAGAGGAATGTTAATAAAATAATCGCAAATACCCACTGATAAATCAAACTCTAAAACCTACATGAATATATTCTTGTTTCCAGTATGATTATTGCAGATATGATACAAATGTTTGACACACAACACTATTTTACCAGAAAAAACCTCTTGAGTAAAAGATTCGTATCTATTTTGCACAATATTTTTTTAATTGTATTCGTGTATTTAATTACACTAGCCAACAATAACTGAACAAAAAATGGACTAATATTATAATGGCTATACAGTGTGTCCAAGATAAGGATCCTAAGCATGGGAATCTCAGTACCTGTTGGAGATACAGCTTAGGTTAAATTAGGAAAAAGTTGTGTTCTTTAAAGCTTATTTACATGCCGTTTAGAAACTTGAAGAATTT
>WOGP01007612.1:0-11653 GCA_015342065.1 Leptinotarsa undecemlineata
TTGAATATTCACTTGAAAAGTTATCACAGAAAAACATTTTTCATTTTGTAACTTCGAGGGCCCGTAACTTGGTAACGAAGGATTTTAGGAAAAAAAGTTATATGAAGTACTGGTGATATTTTGACCCCATCTATACATTCCCGAGAGGAAAAGAGGAAGTCCAGGGACACCCTGTATAAACGAAGGTGTAGCTTTTTGAATTATATTGTCCTCTGGTTCAACTCAGCAAAATCATAATGAACGCATTGGTAAGACGTCCGAATTTATTTCAGAAATCTAATACCTATATTGCTTCAAGAAAATATAGATTTTATTCAGTATTTGAATTAAAATCAAAAATAAAAGGAACGTAATGATAATTGATAGAAAAACTCTCCCCAAAAATATTGAATTATGATTGATAATATTCATCGTTGAATGACTACATTCATATTGGTTCAATAACTGGTAATTCGGCAAAAAAATCTGTTACATTTCATTGTTGGTTTCTTGAACAAATATATTCAAATGAGGAAAGATATAAAATAATTAGGAAAATTTTGATCCATTTTGCAAGACGAATTTTTATGGAATCAGAAATAGAATTCCAGCTGTTCTGTGGTGTAAAAATGAACTTAATTGAAAAGCATGTTGAGGAGAGGAATCATTACCAGGCCTTAAATTCAATTTATATAGTTTAATATACTCGCTTTTGCAGTTATATTTTAATGGATGATGTTTTGCGGAACCTTTTTTCATTCACTACATTCTGGATTCAGTCGTTTCCAATTATCGTTTCTGAAGATTTTGATGAAACAAAATAGCCTGAAGGATCAGGAATCTCCTTGAATCTTCAATTACATTTTTCAGGATGAAACTGAATCAAGAACGTCCATTAGCTGTTACTAAATTTTTAAATAACCACCAGAATCTTTGTTGAATTTGTCATATTCTTTCGTATTGATTTTGCATGAATGTATTACTTTCTGTCATTTCATGACTAAAATTGGACCCACACATGACGAGGAGTTTATACCTTTTTTTTCATTGACAACGTCTACAGTGTCCGATACATTCCTTTTTTGTGTCTTCTAGTTGGACAGTACGTAGTGGGTAGCTCTGTAACAATTATATCTTCGGAATGACTTCTCATTATGCATTCTGTGCACTTTGGTAACATGTAGTGAGTTGAAATGTGTGATGTAATCTCTCTATATACCCTAAAATTTTTCTAGCCTACCTTATTGTTTCATTTGGCCACCAAACATAGGACGCTTCGCATAATTGTTGCTGGTTGAACAAACATTGTACATAATCATTACATCATGTCTGGCTTCAGCCTCTGTTCCTTTTTTCCACCACTTGATGGTCATGTGACTTGTCCATTAGTCCCAAGCCTCCAAAAATACCGCAGTTCAATGCGTTTATTGGGTTTTTCTCTCATCTTTTTCACGACACCTATTCTAAGAATCTCATGATCTGTGCTATAACAGGTTCCTTACTGGATGTATGTCATATTCTTCTGGACATGATCGAGGGTGTCCATAAACTTTGTTCTCCTCCTGTTATCCAGTGCCTCACATTCGCACGAAATATAATGAGAGGTTTATACCCCTTTGTTGCATTTTCCACAGTTGAGGTCTGTGTTGTACAGGTACAGGTCTGTGTTGCCCATCCTCAGGATGGGCAATATCAAGTATATTTCAATATCAAGTATATATCAGCGAATAGCGAATAGCTGTAATTGTTCTGAGCAGATTTTTGTTTTGTTAAAGCAGTTCTTTGGCTTGTTTCTTGGAAGGCACCTTTATAAATGTTCCCTCCAGTGTGTGTACCCAATACTTTTTATGTTTCTAATGGACCGTACCAGATATTTTGGTAACCCCACCCTTATATATGGAGTTGATGATCCAAGTCTGATCCATGTTTGCCTTTAATTTGATGCACATGATTGGCATTAATACTTGATCAGCATTTCCATTCATCCTAACTGAATGTTAGTTTCAGGTCAGTCTGGTTACTAGTATCACTCCCAGATATTAAAATAATTTAGTCAATTTTTAGGTATCTTCACTCAAAAGTTCCATGATCTGTGGTCGATTCAGATGGGCTTATTTTATGTCCTTTTTCCTTGGTCCATATTGCTTTACTACACAAGACCCGCTACATATGTCTCTTCACTATATTACTATATTTGCCTCAAATATTGATTTCGAAGAACACTCATCTAGTAAGGTGTGTTTACTCTCTACTTTTCCTGACTAGTTTCCTGACTATATTCAGAAATTGTTAATTCAGAGTCAATTTTTCCTTGCCCTTTAATTTCCCAATAAAGTACCCAATAAAGCTCTAGAAAATGTTTCACGTGGACAAAATTGACCAACATATCAATAACAAAGTAATCAAACAAGTCATTAAAGAAAAAATCCAAAACCTTCCTGAAATCGATTAGCACAAAAATTATGGGAAGTAATACAGTTTCAAGAAACTGCAGTACAAATATTCGAACAAGCTGAAACTGTAACGTCATTGAAAATGTGCTTGGTTGGTCATCAAGTGTTATTCGAGAGAATTTCGAATTGGTTATTCAACAAGTCATACGTTAATTCACAATTTCCTGTTTATGCGCTTATTCAAATCGATTTTTTTTCAAATGATTTACTATTCAAGTCAATTTGCATCTGGCTATGCTGTTTCACTAACATAAATGAAGCAGTATTCCACATATATTCCTTTCAATCCAAGTAGTCTGGCTGTATTCTGGCTGTGGATCAATGGAAAAATAAACATAGTCAAATTTATCCACAAGCTCCTGCATGTCACTGCCGTATGTGAGATCATTTTCTACTTTTGAAAAATAAAAATCCAGTATGACATTGATACAGTGAAATTTATGTATTTCGTTGAAGTGAATTCCATCGCTGAAGACTGGAACAAAGAGGTTAGCTTCAACTCCAGAAAAACTTATATCACACCGAATTATTCAGTCGTGTTTGAAGAACTTAAAAAATATGCAAATGGTTGAGTAATGGCGATTTATATCATCGGCTTTATGTATTTACCATACTTCAAAACCGAATCGTATGAAAAATTATACAAGAAATGTCATAACTGATTATAATGCCATACTAAAAACAGCACTCTAATGACTATAGTAAAACAAAACATCAATTCAATGAACAATATTCTGAAAATGAAGAAATATATGGGTCTAATATATATTCACAAATACCAATCTTGTTTTCATGACAATAGTAAGCCATAAACAAATAAGTCGAATTTATACAATTTCAATATTGTGTTTGTGATAGATTTTTTAGTTATTCCCGAGAGTTGCAAAAAATGCAAATTTATATTATTAATGAACAGTCATGTTGACAGATGTTATCGAAATTTTATTCTCAGTCGATGAATTAATATATCTATCTATGTATCATACCGACCAGATTCGTGAATGGAATATTTTACCGAATTTAATATCTGGAACTCCAATCATCAACATCATAATCACCAAATTCACTCACTGATAACTTTCTTCCTCACCAAATTTTTGCCTTCTTCGCCACTTTGGCCCTCACCTCTGCCACCCCTTCTGGATTGGGTATAGGTTTAGGATGGAGAGCAGCAGGTCTAGTAGCCCCAGGAGCAGTTTTAGCCGCCCCTTCTGCCACGGCTATCATTTCTGGAGCTACTGCTAGAGGCGCTGTTCTTGGTGTTTCCGCTGCTGGAGCTATCATTGGTGCACCTGCTGCCGGTATTATTGCTGCACCAGCTGCCATTACCGCCCCAGCTGTACTTGCTGTCCCTGGTGCTGTTGCTATCACTCCTGGAGGTGATTCGTAACATAGATCTTTTTTTCGTGTATTTGATATTGTTTACAAAAGCAATAGGACGGACATGACATTCAACAATTAAAATATTATTTTGCTGAGTAGAGCGAGAAGTGATACTTTTTTCTTTGACAATGCTATTAACTTGAAATATTTCAAATGGAATTCTAACAACTTCAACATATAAATTCTGACGTATTACTTACTATTTAACATTTGTTTCAGATATTACATCAGTTTATCAAAAACACCTTATTCGAATATGTTCTTCCTTTAACCAGATGTCGCGTCCCTACAAACTACAACTCCCAGAAAGCAAAACATGTGCAAGCCAAAGACTTACGAGATCTTATCTTCAAACCTGTGATTTCTAGCAGAGAAGAGTATGTTGTACAGTTGAAGTTTCAGGAAGTTATTTTGTTTCCTAACAAACATGGTACTTCTTTGAGCAAATATAAATTTGTTACTTCTGTATCTGTAGAGTAGGGAGGGTGAGTGTGAGCCCACAGCACTTACGCCATATGTGGCCCATTGTACACACTCCCGAGGAGGTTGTCCTTCTAGGTCATCGTCCATCCTGTCCTTTCCAGGAAAGTCGACAGGTCCTTCGGAGACATCTCCTTTATATCGGCAGGTTTAGGCCAAGACTCGCCGAACACACATCCTCTTATCAACGTTAACTCCGGGCACTCGCATGAGATATGCCTGGCAGTCTCATATTCCTGTTCACACATCCTGCATAGAGGTGTGTCCACTAGCTCCATATTATGGAGGTGTTTTGCTTAGTATGGCAACCTTGAGGTGTCCCAAGGCGGCCTCCTTGAAGGTTTTGGAAGGTGCAGCGACATTACTGTCGCTGTGCGGCTTCTTCAACCTTCTTGGAGTTCCCTCCGTGAAGGTGCTCACGTGAGGGGCGCTTTTCTCCAGGGGCATCTGGTTCCTTGCCTTTTTTCAAGATGGAGCTCTTGGTGCCCGTCGCAGAAAGTGCCCTTGCTGTTGGAGGTGGAGTGGAGTGGAGTTGCTGCCATTCCTGCCTCTTTCGATTTTTTCTCTTTTTGATCTCGACGCCGCAAATACGCTTACGCCTTGGCCTTTGTGTTGCGTCACGACGTGACCTGCTATGTCCAGACTCATTTCGAGCGGTAGATTGGGGGGGACATTTCTGTTCAACCTCAGCCACCGCCATAGATTGAGGTGGGTATTTCTGTCCAGCCTCGGGATTGGTTGTCTTTTTTGTTGTATCCATGTGTGTTCTCACGAGTAGCAAGGAAAGAGTTGGTCACCTCTGGCAGAGCCTCGCATTACCCGAGGAAGGCTGATAACAATGAGATTTCGCCCGGTTTCCCAAGGAGATCGTTCGTAGCCGCATATCACCCTGCGGCCATTCGGCTGTCGGCACGATTCCTTACACTTTAGCTTGGGTAGGTTGGTTCACGGTGGCATGTTTCGCAGTGGCTTATTTCTGCCACTGACCAGGTGTCCGGCGATCCCGCCCGTAAGGCCACATTGGGTTCCCAGACATGACCCTCAGTCTCCTGGTCGTTCCCCTATCCGCCACCTGGGGACTTATTTTCCCTAATTTTACTTCCGTGTACGTATGACAAGGTGGCAACTGACAAGTGAATATTGAAAAATGACTAACTGTTGCCTGAATTAATGAAAGTTTTTACGACGACGTACAAAATAATCCCTTATATGCGTTTCTTCACATTGAATAGGAAATATTGTTTTGAATATTTGAATAGGCAAATCTGTTGTATCTGTTTAATCTGTTAAAATCTGTTGAAATTTGTTAACCATCTGTCGCTTCCCTTATGAACAACAACTCTCAAAAGTCGAAATTTGTGCGAGTTAAGGACTAACAAGGTCTTACCTTTTACCGTGTGATTGCTAACACGAAATAACGATTATACATTTAGAAGTTGATCAATTTTCTTGTTGAGTGAGTAGCTGAAGTGACTCATAACTCAAAGCTTCTCACTTGAAATGAAAAATAATAAAAATTTCAAAGATATAAATTGATTGTGATATTGATTCAAAAACCGACTAAAAACAATTAGAATACATAGACTCTTTATTGAGCAAATATTGCAAATAAATAATAGACTATACATAATTTACAACTCATTGACGAAGGTATTGATGTAGTAGAAGGTTAGATTGTAAAACATTTTCAGCAACATTTTCGGTAAGAAAAACTCCTAGAGATACTACTCTATGTGTTTCATACAAACTGAAATGTTACCAAAACGTTTACAAGATGACTTTTTTTTGTTCAGCATTTACCAATGACCTGCCCATCCTCCGTGTCCTGCAGCCCACCCACCATGTCCTCCCCAAACACCTGCACCAAGACCAAGAGCACCTGAAAAAATATTATCGAATAATTAATTTTGATGGAAATGATATTCAATTCACTCCCAGTTTTGATAAAAAATACGTTTGTAACGAAATTCGAAAAATCCTAAATACTCATCTTGAAGCCAATGTCGTCACATAATTTGAATACGAGGGGTTGAGAAATGTAGGTACAAACTAGATATTTATATAAAGATTTTTATTTTATGTTTCTCAATTTTTTCATTTCATTATTTTTTATTTCCAGAAAGTTTTATATAGGGTCTTCCATTTAGCGCTTCCTATCTTCAAATTTGATTCAAACTAAGTGTGTGTGAGATATCATTGAAGATTTTATCTTCATGTTTTAGTCCTTCGATTTGTTTACTCATATGTTTTACTTTTAATCGAGAATATTTTACTTTTTAATGTTCACACTCAAAATATAATTCAACTAGTCAAATTACCACGGGCCACAGTTCTCAAAGTAATGTAATGGAAGAATATATAATTGATTCTCAACAAAATCTTGTTCCTAATTCAGAGGTATTTGCTAAAAATGAGTTTGAATTAGATCAATGTTCGATTTCTGGCAGTCGCGTCACGCACTTGTTTTGAGAAAAACATATAAGGGGTGCACGAGGTGTTAAAAATAACGATTTCGTGTTGGGTAAAAAATTCATGTGGAATTCGAGTATAGAAACAATATATAGCACTTCATTCCGGAAACTTTAAGAGTCCAATGATTCTACTTGGTACCCTGTATATTGGTAAATTATGTGAAGGAAGCGATGATTTCTATCAGTCAACGGAATCCAATTTGTTAGAGAAGCTGACGAAGAGACTCACCGAGACCAACAGCAGGTCCAGCAACGAGAGCAGGTGCAGCTACAGCAGGTGTGATGACAGCTCCATGGTTGGTGGGTCCAACAACAGCAGCACCATGGTTAACGGGACCAACAACAGCAGAGGGACCGGCAGTAGGTCCAACAATAGCGGATGCACCTTGAACGGGTCCTACTACAGCAGATGGTCCTTGAACGGGTCCAATTACAGCAGCTGGTCCGGCGTGGGGTCCTACCACAGCGGCTCCAGCGGCTACTGGACCTACTACTGCAGCTCCGGGAACTACTGGGCCTACTACAGCTGCTCCATGTGCTGCTGGTCCAGCTACTACAGCCCCTAGGGCTACTGGTCCGGCAAGGAGTCCATGTCCTCCCCATCCTAAGCCCCAGCCAGAGGGAGCAGCCGTTGCTACTGCCAAGGAGGCGAAGAAAGCGATGATCTTTAAAAAAAAACAAGTCATTAAAGACTTGAGAAATGAATTGATTAATTTAGTCAATCGTTCCTGAGAGTACTGGATTTTGAATTTCCTGAATCAAAAAATTTAGACTAAATTCGAAAATTTCTCTTGATGAAGGACGATTCATAAAATAATGAACAATATTAATAAAAATGCGTTCTAAAATTTTCCTTCAATAATCCAGGAAGTTTAAAGGCAAAATATTGTATCTATAACGTTTGTTTGAGGGCTG
Organism: Leptinotarsa undecemlineata; assembly: GCA_015342065.1. Lineage (NCBI taxonomy): Eukaryota > Metazoa > Arthropoda > Insecta > Coleoptera > Chrysomelidae > Leptinotarsa > Leptinotarsa undecemlineata. Next base: position 7,682 of record WOGP01007612.1, read on the forward strand.
ATGATATAAAGGGTGAAAATGTATTATGTTTTTTCTGCATCTATACGTATCAGCTAGGAAAAGAACAATTTTCGAGCAAATTGAACAAGAAGGAGTGATTCACTCGGGTCACCCGTTCATCCAAAATCGTTTTTTTTGCAACTTTTGCTGCTTTCTTGCTATCACGTCTCAGAATTATTGCATGAACCTAAGTGTCATTTATGAAAATGTGATCTGGAATTTGACTATTGAGTTTTGATTTTCCATCTCCACAATGATGGGTAACTTACTACTTTTTTTTTGTAAAAAGTAGTTACATTGTGAATTTATTTTGGTGATGTGATATTATTTTTCATTCTATGATTGCAAATTTCATAAACTTATTGACACTTACAATGATTATAGTCCAAATATATTTGTTTACTTTTATTATTTTCAAAAATGGCATTTGAATTCGAAAACAAAAAATTAGATTCACGGGGTATAACTATGCTGTATGAATGATGATCACAGCTCTATTGAATAAAATGGTGTTTCTGCGTATTCATAAACATTTGAAACAAAAAATAATGGCCGTTTCGTGGAATTCATAATATTCGCATTATTTATTACATTTTTGCATTATTTATCATTTCAAAGAAGAAGTAAATTCTTGGGTAGTTCATATAAACGCAACATTGAACATTTCACGGAAAATATTTATGATAGTTATCGTTGATCTAGTGGCAATAGATAAATAATTTTTCCCTATAAGGATATGGCGGAAAAAATCTTACCAAGGCGTTCATGGTCGAGATCTTGTTGAGTACAACTGAACAATGTTATTCGAGTAACATTCACCCTAGTTTATATAGTCATTTTCCGACCTTCGTCTTCGGCAAGGAATTGGCATTTTTAAACAGTTCATACTCCGGATCATTAGAATCAGGGACGGCCAACACCCATCAATATTAGTTTATGCTAAGTCACCGGGATATGGAAAAAGTGGATTGAACGGGTTGAATTGATGTGGGCCGCGATGCGTGAATTTTTTTTATTCTGCAATCGTTAAAATATATTCAGAATACGAAAGAACATCGCTACGTTTTGATATTAGAATAGAACATGAAATAAAGTAAAATAGTATTACGCTTGATGAAGTATTGATTATTACATTAATTGGGAGTCATTATATTTAATGATTATTTCTCTTGCTTAGTCTATTTCTGAATTATATGTCGTTTATTAAAAGAAGTGTCAAATATATCAAATCAAAAAAAATCAACCATCGTTTTTATTCACAAATAAAATCCAGAGTATGCAAAATTTTTAAACAACCAAACTATATTTCTATGACTTCCGATTGAGCTAATTTGAACCAGCTGAAAAGGACAAAGCTTTTGTCTCAAGGAACCAAACATACGGATATTCGACCAAAGAAGCTGACTATAAATCCATTAAATCAATCCAGTTGATTCAGCTGAGAATTACTCCAATTACTTAATAGATCGAAGTCATCTAGTTGCGACATATATATTTTACATATAATATGTTGATATGTTTGTATGTATGTATATATGTATGTATGTATGTTCACCAGCAGCGATTTTTTGTCAAATCTTATTCTGTCGCTGGAAAGCTTCAAATACGTATCTCTTTGGAATCATCAGATGAGCTGCCACACAATACAGTTTTCGGAAGTATGAGTTCTCGATCAGTTAACAACATGTATGGTGTGTAACCTGTCGCGCCATGTTAGGAGCTTTTGTATGCAAACAGAAAAAAAAGAACCAATTTATCCCTTTCTCTTTGGTTTTCGGAGACAAACATCGAGAGGTGGTTCTTTATGGTGCGTTTATGCCTCTCGGCTATTCCATCGGACTGTGGGTGTAGAGCAGTTGTTCTTTTCTTCTTTATTCCCAACAGAGTTATTATTTCCTTTCATAAATCCGATTTGAAGTTGCGGCTCGATCCGAGTGTAGTTTCTGGGGTACTCTGTGTCTGGCTTCCGTTCTGCAACAGGGTTTTTGCCACCGTTTTAATCTCTTGATTGGATAAGGCTACTACTTCAGGCCATTTGGAATAGTATTTAATCACAACCATGAGGTACTTGTTACCCGATGTGATGATAGGGAGTAGTCCCAGAATGTCGACTGCGGTTCTCTCGAAAGGGCACCCACTTAGTGAGGTACTGCTTCAACTTTCCCCTTTGCCTTATCTTCAGACCCTTTCACGCAAAGCACAGGTCACAGCGCTTACACCATTCTTTCTCGTCTCGATGGCAATCGATCCAATAGTACCTCTCGTGCACTCTCGCTACAGTTCTATTTACTTCGAAATGCCCTCCAGTGCGACATCGTGAAGCTGTTTGAGGATCCTCGGGATACACGTCTTTGGAAGGATCATCTGGAATTTGTCGGTTCTTCCATCCTGGCTTTCCCATTTCCGAGTGAGTAGGTCATCTCGAATGATCATGGCGTCCCATTAGAGCCAGTGACCCTTTTTCTGCTGGCCGTGCCTGAAAATTTTTGGTCATTTCGGCCTCAATAGTCTGGCAATCCATTCTCGTACAGTTTTCAAGACGGGATCCTTCTACTGCACTACGATGTTGTCTTGCTTCGTCAGGAAGGTAGTGTCACCCTCAAAAGCTGTTAACGACCGTACCACAACATGATCAGTAGATTCCTCAAATTGTCTGTCCGTATCCCTGGACAAGGCACCCTCACAGGTTGCTCCCCTACAGGCCAGAGGGAATCCTAAGCTACGGTAGGTAGGGAATCATCCCCCTATCAGAGCTGTCCATAAAAGAGTCTCCACCCGCTACCTTGTTACGTTTGGTGAAAAGTACTTCTCCTGGTAGCTGGGTATTTTTGTTCTCCTGGCATTGACCAAATTTACATTCAGATATCAGGCCTGGTCTTCTTGATAGGGTATCTGCGTTTCCGTGACTCTTTCCTTTCGGATGTTGAATTTCAAAATTGTAAGTATGTTACTTTCCGATCTACCTGGCTATTTGTCCTCCTGGTGTTTTGAAGTTGAAGAGCCACCTAAGTGCTGAGTGATCTGACTTGATAAAAAATTTACGGCCATATAAAAAGAAGTGGTAGTGAGCCCCCGTTTTGACCATTGCGAGGAGTTCTTTTCTAGTGACGCAGTAATTCCTTTCGGACGTTTCCAGATGCTCACAGCTGATGATGACTTCTTCTTGTGCCCGAGAAAGAACTGCTTCAATTCCATATTGAAATGCATCCGTGTTCAGTATAAACAAGTCTGCCTTTTTTGGATATGCCAGGATCGGTGCGCTGGATAAATGACTCTTCAGGTCAGCAAATGCTTGCTGACAGCCTGGCCATCAAACAAAGGGGGTTCTCCTATGCTATGCAGCAGCCTAGCAATTTTACCAAAGTCCATCATGAAACGCCGGTAATAGCTACATATTCTTAGATAGGACTGGGCGAGCTCTTAGCCACGTCACATTTGGTTCATGGCTAATAGAGGCGGCCGTCGATAGGGCATAATCTACAACAGTATGTATGTATATAAAGTGCATTTCTTTAATGTCCCCCCACTTTTATTTTTTGAACGAGTCAACTCAAAAAATTGAAATTTGGGGTAATGGAATTATTGCATGAATACTTCACTTTGAAGTGGAATTAACAGATAAAACTTTCAAAATGGCAACTGGACGCCATTTGTAAAAAAAATTGAACGCAGAGGGGTGTCTTGTGACACACCATTTTGAAGCTCCTGACAAATACTTCACAACCCTAGAATATGAAGTAAATATCTTCACTTATTACAAAATGGCGGAACATTTAATAATTTCCTGAAGACAAACACATTAATATCGATATTTCTAGAATACTCCTTCTTATCTACCATATGGCAATTACAACAACCCGATAAGGTTTGTTAAAAGTCGTAAGGACACCGAGCGAGATTCAAATCGGACATAACCTCGAAATTTATCGAGACAAATAGGGGCGGACCTTATTTCCTTCAAACGATCGCGAG
>WOGP01007613.1:0-11653 GCA_015342065.1 Leptinotarsa undecemlineata
TAAAATTGTTATTTTCGTTTAATCGTTTTATTTTTTTCAGGGATTTCAAATCAATTTATATTATATTAGACAATGGAAGTCCGAACTGATGTAATACGCATCTGGTCTTAGTCATCTCCTGATGATGCTTACTTGGTATGTGAAACGCGCGTCGAGAGACAGTATTTTTTTCTGGAAAGGGAAAAGTGTTTTCAACAGAATTATGTTAGGTTCAAAATTCTTCAATTCATTAACCGAATTTTAGAATTCCGAGCAATACTTCTACGTAGGCATACATTTAGAGAAGTCATTCATGTTTAAGTTAGAGAAAAAAAGTATATGAAGGTCTCAATTTGTAAACTACAGGATATCATTTTTTTAAGGTATCGCTCTAGATATTTTTGTAAAAATTTTTTTGGGGTACAACATAATTTGTCATTTTATCCGTCATTTCAACAAGAAGAGTGATTTGCGACTGCCTTCGCAGTGAAACATATTATGGATGGAAAGTTTCCGTATTTGAAAATGGCATTCATCCGTTTACACGTTGTAACTTGCCGCAAGAAGATTTTATTTCGTGAACGGAAACAGTTTTGACAGTAGTCAACCCAGCCTAGTAGTCACACACTGAAGTCAACAATACTGGAAAAATATGACTTAATATACGAAATCTGAATATAAAGATATGCATTTCAAAAATGGGCTTGCTGATGGTAACTCACCAGAAACCAGATTATCGTAAAAGAGCGCATTCCAATGAAAAGACAAGTTTTAAAGTAGAAAATCATCAAAAAGGAGTACAACGTACTGAAAAACAACATGAATTGAATTAATGGTTTGAATTCAGTTAAGGAATATTCAGGATTCTGAGAAGTGGGAAAAATTTGAATATCTCAATCATTTGTCGGGACTAGTGATACATGAATTATTAATCAGACGGACACAGCGTTTACAAATAATAAAATTTATTAATAACACAAACAAAATGACAACCAGAAAAATGCGGTGTAACCTCGTAGCGAGGAGAATGAAAGTTCTGATTAATTCCCGGCCGAAATCTCAGAACAGAATGAATGTGAATCTCCTAAAACATGTGTTCGAAGTTTTAACTCTGGCAATTGTGGAGGTCATTAATGTATTCACAGAGGGTCAACCACCTGGGCCCTTGTTTAATACATAAAAGTCTTACCTACTCGAAACATCCCAAGTAGCGCCTGTCGTTCTGAATATTCATCTGTTTTTCGTCAATAAACTCGCGTTTCGAGAGAAGAGAGCATTCCAATGATATGTAAGGAAGAAAATACGAAACTAATAAGTAAAAATGAAAATAAAAGAATCAACATAATAACCCAAGCAGATGGATATTTTGTACGACTGCTAGATAATGCAGTTATGAAAAGGTAATTTTCTAACAAAAAATTATAATATAAAATTCAATATCAATTACGAAATAAAATGTTTCTTGGGTAAATAGTTGAAGAAAAAATCACAGTCATTATTATTTTAATTTTTTATTATATTCCTACTACATCTTGTAGGTTCAGGTTCCACTTCCTTACATTACTGATGAACTGCTGCTCTTCAAGATGATCACTTGAAGAGGATCACTTGGTGATCGAAACACGTGTCGAAGTGTTAAAAATAAAGATTTGGTATTGGGAAAAACTCCAGTAATATTACTTGGTAGGCTGTGGATTTAAATATTGAAAGATACATTCTCACGAATAATATAAATTTTCTGCAAACTGCATATCTTTACTCCTTTCAAGTATATTTTTTTCTGTAGCGTTCCTCGTGAAATATATCTATTTCAATTTCAATACGGAATTTTGGTATGCAATGTTCCTAATGCAAAGTAGTTATTTTATATTGATTACTTCATCCAGGTTATTTTCGAAGTAAGTACAATTAAAAACCAGTAAGCCTCTAGAAAAACGACTTGTGGAATATTCCATTATGAGTTTCTGGAATATGAAATCCATCCCCTCAAATCAGGAGAGATCAATCCATTCATAGGATAAGGTCAATAACTAATTTTTCACACACCTATTTACATTTTTCAATACTGATTGACTTCCGCAAGAGATCATAGCTCACAGCTTTTACTGAACAATGTAAGGTACTAAACGTGGGTATATCATGGTAGTTCAAGTTTTTCAATTTCTGGGCGCTGTACTGCTCAGGAAAAATTCAGTAAACATAGACGGAGGATATTTTTAAAACATGGTGCTTCTATTATTCAAATAATGAATCGTAGAAAAAAATTTCGTGAATCAGCTATGGCAAAAAAATGTAAGTATTGACTCCATTTTAGCGATTATCATGATTGCCAAATTTCCGAAACTCTCTGATTATAATATTACAATGGCGGTGAATAAGACTACTGACAATTCAGGTCCATATTCAATATTTGTTTTGAAAGTAGCCCAGTTCGGATGAAGTATTGTTCTCATGTATGGAGCTCTGCCCCCAAACGTGCCCTGAATTTGTTAGATTCCATCCAGCCTGATTGGAGACGATAACATCACGTGCAACCTTGATAGCCTGGAACATCAAAGAAAGGTTAGAGATTTGTTTGTCTTCTATTGATACTTTCACGGGAGGTGTTCAAGTGACTTTGCACATTTGATTCCACCAAGAGCGTATCAAAAATACGCGACGAACTCAGGACACCTCCAACTTCAGTGTTCAAGAATTCTTTCATCTGGAGAACTGCATTCATGTGGAAAAAACTTCTAGAGAAGGTTTTTCCAGATGGATTTGATCTCCAGCGATTCAAATCCAATGTGAATCGCTACTTTCGCACAGGCACCGCTCTGAGACTGCCTTAAGGATTTTCCTGTAGTACTTGTGTTTTATCTTTAAAAAAACTCTGTTTAAAAATTCTATGAACATATTACGATAGCACATTCATAGTTTTCATGAAAACATGTAATCATAATTTCAATATCTTTGCGAATAAACAAGAAACAACCGATAATACAATTTAGATTTTTTTTCTGGTATAGTTCCGGAACCTAAAGAACTGAGGTCAATTTTTATTTTATGTTATTCTTTAGTAAGAACTAGTACTTTACAATCGGTAGCCCTAGCACAATTTGAAAAAAAATGATATCCCCGTGTTATGATGCATATTTCATACGAATATTGATAGTTTTAAACATCTTTTCAGCTGACGCTGGTAAAAAGGCGGCTCTTATAGGAAGAGAAACGAATATCACTGAATGAATCGGCGCTTCGGAATGGGATTCACATAAATCACTTTGACGGACAGCCCTATCTCACTTCTCTCGTTTGGTATGATAGCGATTCTTGGCCTATCGCTGCCCTTTTTACATAAATAATCGCTGAATAATTCATTGTGACACAATGACACGTTCGTTGCTGGACTAGCGAAAACGTGGAAATGCACGTTGATTTAGTATGGGTGAGAGCTTAGAAATATTAAACAATTCATTCGAATGTGTTTGATCTATGAAGAAACAGATAAAATCTAGAAATAGTCAGCTAAGAGTTGAAATAGAGTGGAAATAGTAAAGAGAATGAAGCTCAATGATCGATTTCCACCGCTTATCCTCCATCCACTTATATGAAGCGCACGTTGAAAAGTAAGACCTCAATAAACTTGTTTGTCCAAATTCTGATTTACGAAGGTAGTAGTTTGCAGGGTTGCAATAGCTGTTGATTACAAAAACCTCTATTTTTTCAACAGAATCATGTTAGATATAACTTGGTTATTTTCCTACAACTTGGTAGTAGTCTGACTTGTACATTTCCTCCAAGTCTTTGGAAACACTATGACCTTTTGCCCTTTATCGTTTTTCTCCATAGATTTTATGACACCCATTCCAATAATATTGTTTTCTGTATCAGTTTGTACCTACATGAATAGAATAGAATATATTTATTTGACTACATTACAATACATGTTTGTTTGTAGCATATCATATTCAGAAAAAAAAAGACAATACCGTACAATAATAATTTTTAAAATATATCCTATAGTGTAATATGATGTAATTTTTGAAAATAATATCAAAACAAGGAACGATAGTTAAAAAAACCGTAGAAAGTAACATAAAATTGGAAAATTGGGCGAGACGAATTTTATTCCCTACAAAGTCTGAAATGTTCAATGGATTCCTCTGTGGAATGAAAACAATACATCAAAAGTAAGTTTTTTATCTTTATGTTGAATAAATGTATACTTAATGGTTTCAATTTCGATGGTAATATATTGTACAGATAATAATTTAGTGAATTTTTCTTAGATTTGGTTAGGCGGAATCTGTTTGATCTGTTTGATCTGCTTATCTGGTAGCATAGACATGTATGTCCAATTGCTTGGTGAGCATCGAGAAGTTTTTGTGAATCTCTGTTTGAACTTGGAAAATGTTCAAAGACGGTAATGGCATTACTCTGTGCTTTAATACAGAGGGATTGGCAATGTTCCACAGGACGATAATTGAGAGATAATCCGATGAACCACCCCAACCACCCAATTCACTTATGTGTGAATGAAATTAAAAAAAAAAAGTTGTTCTGAGTGCTTTTGAGTTGGTTATAGTTTGAAGTTGTCGTAGGACGAACAGAGCACTGCATAGTCTAATTCTAATTTGGTAATATGAGGTTTTCACGATAGATCACTATTCAGAGTTACTCCTAGTAAATTTACAAAATGAGTTCATATGACATTCATAGCATATTGACTGAAAATCTGTTTTTGGATTTATAATCTGTGTCTTCTTGAATTCTGTGCAGATCTGATCTTAGTTTGCTAAAAAAAAAATCTGTTAAAAATTTGTTTTTCCGTTAACCAGCTGTCGCAACCCTACGAACGACAACCCTCAGAAGTCGAAACTTGTGGTGCGAGCTAAGGATTAACGAGGTCTTACCTTTTGACGTGTGATTCTTAACACGGGTTGGCAAGTGAAGATCGATCGTTCAAACTAGGGCTTGAATCACACGGCAGTCAATTCGAGTGAGTGAACAAAGCACCTACGCCGAACCGCTTGACTACCGATCGACCTGCTAGAATATATAAACGTCGTATCATCTGCGAACGAAGAAGTTTTCACCAAAACCATATAGTTACTTAAGTCGTTAGTGTATACTATAAACAATAACGGTCCTAATATTGACCCATGAGAAACACCATGTTCATTATGTTTGAAGTCAGATAAGGAACTTTTAATACTTACCGCTTGAAGGCGGTTTTTCAAATAGGATTGTATCAGATTGAGTGATACCGCCTAACCTCGCAGTAGTTTGTCTATCAGATTATACTGGTCAACCTTTATGTATAATAACAACAGTTCCAAAATACAAATCATGAAATTATAAAACAACAAAAACTAATTAGCGCTATGGGGCGACTTCATTGACTCCAGTGGCGCATTTACTTTTTCAGCTGCAGGAAACCCGCACCACATCATCTGAAGACCTTGATCTGCCAATGTCCTTTCTCTCATAAAACAAAATGTAGAGTGTCTCCAGAGGCTTCAATGAATTCAATACATCGCCAGAACACTTAGTGACACGACTATCGTTAAACTTGAACCAGTCCGTTTCGTCTTTGACCAAGGCGTAATAATGACCAGATTCAATGCCAGAACCATAGTGTACAATGACTACATGAAAATTATAATAGTGGTCTGCTAGATTGAAGTGTTCATCTATTTCAAACCTTCGCAAGAGTTTAGTGCTTCCGTCAGAGGTTGAGTCATGTTTGAAGATCATCAGTGTTACTATTAGATTGACTGGTGCCTCAGCTATACTCGTTTTTTTATTTAACAGTCAGTTAGTTTGGCGCATGTATGGCAATTCAGTCGATTATCACCTGTTCAAAGTTCCATTTTCAGATGATTGAACAATAAGCTTTGCAAGGACTGGTTATTAGTCATATTAGGATACGCTAGTTGAAGTTCCAGAAATTGACATTTATTTTTGCTACTTTTTGAACATTTTCTACAAAGTAAACAAGTGAGGATTTTTCCAGCGGGTCCAGCGGGAATTGATAAACCACCATGACCCAGTGTGTCACATTCGCATAAAATATGACGAGCTGTCTCCATCACTTTGTTGCAATGCCTGTAGCTCAGGTGTCCTTTAGCCCTATTTTGTTCAGAAGTCCTCTTGATGAAACATGTCTAGTTAGCTGTGCTGTAATTGTTGTGAATCGATTCATGCTTTGCCGAAGCTTTTCCTAGGGTGTGTTGCCGAGTGTGATTTCCCAGTACTATTTATGTTTCTTATAGATACATTCACCATTCTGATTCAGATTCGTTGTCTGTAACACCTTAGACTTCTGGCACCCAATATAGAATCAATCTATTTCTATCTATCAGTTTCTTCACGGCATCAGTGTCAATGTTAATTATGGGTTTATGAGTGATCAAAATCTGTCGATTTATATATTCATCACCTCATTATGTTGATGGCTCATATTTACGTTTCTCACGAAACGTTAATTTCACCCCGCGCATTGTTACATTATTGTATTTAGAACTTTCATTGTCTGAGAATATTAACAGATACAATTGTAATGACAACTAAATAACTAGAGGTGAAAATGAGGCCCCTCAATATCCAATGAATAAAATCTTATTGGCGAAGTCTCGAATTATGAATAATTTTAAAGCACACCTTCCTAAACTCACAAATATTATGAAAATAAATGGGTTGCTGGCAATAGCTCAAACCTGAATAATTGTGTACGTCACTTCTTGTACTGTACTGAATAAGTGACTTGAATCAATAAAATTATAGTGTCTATAGGGTTCTTCAAATTGAAAAAAAAGATAATTGAAAAAATATGCCCATAAAGTATAACAATAGATGAAATATATTACTAATAGACTTATATGTTTACAACACAACATAAATCACTACTGTGTGGGTAATAGTAAACAATAATGTTCGGTCAGGGAATATGTGAATATTTGACAAAATTATTTGAACGAGGTGACGTATAGATAAATTAATGATCAATTTGAACTAACGACTTGACCCGGGTTTGCATTAGTGACGCAAAATTCACGAACGAAAGTTCGCTCACAACTGTCAATTTCAATGTTGGAATATGTAATTATCTATCTAGCTAGACAACACAAAACGAAAATACGTCATATGGTAGATTTCATATTTTGTTATAGAAAATATCAGAAATTTAAGATATTCAACAAACATTCTTTACATGAAGGTGAATATGGCATCCGGTACAATATTCAATATCGATTTCAGAAATATCACCCATACTGAGAGAAAAATAGAATCCCTCGTTGATCCTGCAACAGCACTGCCGCAGGAACAATGTCGGAGTCGCTAAATTATTCCGTTTGATTGTTACCAGACTGTTCCGTGGGAGGGTTATCGCTTGTCGAGATTAATATCGAATTGGAAACGACAAATCGTCCCGAAGGTTACTGTAATTCTATTCATTATTGTCATCATTTATTTCATCACCCCCTGACTCTTGGGAATTGAATTATTCCTCTGTTCCGCGGCCTATTTCCTGAGATGATTGGTTTGTTGAGGAACGGTGATGAAAAGGAGTCATTTGATTTTAACATATGATAACTTATTTAATATGTGAAAAATTCACAAAAATGAACAAAAATTAATACCAATTATTGTTAAAGAAAAGCAGAGGAACAAATAATCGAAAAACTTTGCAGATCATCCACGGCCATTTTACTTTAGGAAAAATGCATATACTATGTGAGTATATAAATTCGGACTTCCATTGTCTAATATGACATAAATTGATTTGAAATCACTGGAAGAATTGTAATTGAAAATTGAAAGATTCCAAAACAAGTTACTTCACGACGTTTAGATTGTTAATATCCACTATCGTCTTCGTGTGATAACCCGTTATCATCTTATTGGAAAAATGTTTTTACTCACTAGATGAGTATTTCTAAGAAAATTTTCAATATTAATTTATACTTTTTCATGTATTCTCATGCACTTTTAATGTGACACCCTGTTTTTGTTATATTTTTGTTTCGTTTCGTATGCACTTCATTTTATTTTAATAATGAGTATTCCTATACATTTTATATGTCGAAAGGAAAATAAATATTATTTTTATCATTATTAATGAATTATTCGTTTCGTGATTTGTGAATTTACTAAAAAACAGCAGAAAGAGTGGAATTTCAGGGCTACTTTGACATCTCATTAGGGAGTTGGGAATCACACGTTAAAATGTAAGACATCGTCAGTCCTGACCCCTTTAGACAAAACAGATTTTGAACAGATTTTTTAAACAGACTTTAAATATCTTTGACATATTTTTTGCCGTAACGGTGCAATACGTATACAATTTTTTGATATACTTCTGCATGGTTAAACACCGTTCACTGCAATACATTCAGTCCACTTGTTATAATATAAAACTGTTTTTATGTACTCAAATATTGCATTAGTAATTCAATTTACTGTGCAAATTGTTTCAGGGAACTGTTGACGATTTAAGTGATTATACCGAATTTGACACGGTCCATGATTAGCCTTTTATATGCGTTCGTTTCGGTATTATTAGCATGATAGATGAGGTGGACTTGTTGTCATTTATTCGCGGCATCGCTGACAATGGGACCCTCATACCAGAATAATGGGTGATCCGTCTTCCGAGTGACATTAGTTGTTGTGTTGAAACCTTCAACACCCCCTTTCTTTTACGCCATCAGCCCGTTTTTCTCCATAATAACTAACGGTGATTGTTATTGAGATGGATTGCTGGTAATTGAATAAATAATGTTTAAGATGACGTTTAGCAAATTGATTGTTCTTCAGAAATGAAATATAGTCTGAATGTCATGTAAGTAGGCACCCAAGTTAGGTTTGAGTTTTCATTCGCATGAAATAAAAAAAATTTTTGAAACAAATTAGAAATGAGAGGTACATTACTACTTTTCTTCTTCTTTCTACTTCCTTTCTTCTTTTCCGTCTATTTCAAATTCTCCAACAAAACTCTTGAAAATGAAACTTAATCAATTCCAAACTGAAAGGAAGCTCCTACTCATCTACCAAGTTCAGTTCTCAATTTCAGCTTGGTTTCTTCTTCAATATATACCATTCCGTTAAGATTTTTTTGTTTCGTTGGGTTCTGTCATTAGATTTTTAAAGTTGTCCCCAGCTACTGTTAAAATACCCACTTCCAATTCAGGAACTCCTGCATCTTATTTTTTTATGTTATATTAGAAAAACACCGGAATCTGTAAAAAATCGGAAACGGAAAAACATAATTGAATAGATTATTATCATATCAATAAGAAAACAGTGAAACAGAATTCACAATTTTGCAAAATTCATGGAATCCAAATAAAAATCTATAACACTAAATGAAAATAAGTATACATGATCCGTCAAAGAGTCTTGAAGAAGCAAAGTTGCATTTTCTTCAATAGCTATATATTATCGAATATTTCAATTCTGCTGGAAATTCTGAACAAAATTGATATAGCACATCATCTCCTAAATTTAACCGTTTTCGAGCTATCCAATTTTAAAAATTACTTTCTGAAATTATCCAAAAATGTTCATTAAGTTCATAGTCTATCAAGTTTCCTTTTGAAAGTTTTCAGCTCCATAACAACGCCGCGTCCTTCTTTTGTCTAACAGTGATGATCTTGACAACACATTTCGAAAATATATTTAGTGTAATTTTCGCCCAAAAATGGCCCGTTTAACTGATACTGAGCGTATTGCGTATTTTAATGATACGGTGATAGAAGACGAAGTTGTAACCAAGTAGTGAATATTTTCAATGAATTGCATCCCATGGGGGAACCCAGTTCTAAATGAACCATTTCAAAAGCATTACAGCATTTTGATGAAACTGGAGGTACAAAGATCGACCAAAAAGTGGATGAACAGTAAGTGTTACAAATGAACAAATGAAGAAAATTCTACGAAAACATAGATAGACGGATATTTCTCAAGCAGTGAGAAATATCCGTCATAAATTCAGCATCATGGCGAAAGAAATAGCGACATTTTTGCATTTAACGAACCCTGAATTATATACTATCTACTGTTTCCGAAGTTCATCTGCGACTATTTTAGTTAATGCAGGGACAGATCTTTTAACTTTAAAACGCCATGGGGGTTGGAAATCCAGCAATGCTGCTGAATCTTATATCGACAAGTCCAAAATGAAAATTTCAAAAAGTATAGTAGAATCTATTCACCCTCCAGCGCCATTATAACCTGCACACAACAATGGGGTGGAAGCTCAGTACGTTTCCCCATCAACTTTAACTTCTACCGCAGCTAATATTACAATTACCAAACACATGTTGAAACAAAACGACCTACTAGAAGTTACTATACGAAATTGTTCAGATAGAACTGTTAATTACTATTTTAAAAAAAATACAGAATAATAAAATTTGTAGAATGAAATATAAACATGCAAGTATTATTATATATGAATTTTAATTTTCAATACTTGAAAATTAACGCAACGCAACTGTAGAAAAAGTACAGTGTACAATGCGTGAGAAAATGACATATTTCTCCCTCGCTTGATTTGCGAGGGAGAATCTCGTAAATCAAGCGCAAACTTCTGAGAAATATGTTGTTTTTCTCACTTGTTGTACAGTACAATATACTATTGAAGGTCAAGTTAATCCAATAAATTCAGCAAAACACATGGCTTTGAATTATAAAATGAGTTAATATTCCTTTGAAAAAATCTGCAAACTGCATAAATTCCATCCATATGAAATTTATCTGGTACAAGAATTGACTGAAGACGATTTTGATCGTAGAATCGAGTTCTGTGAAGTTATTATGGATAAATCAAATGAAAATGTTAATTTTGTCAACCACATATTGTTTTCTGACAAATCTACATTGTGTTTAAACAGGCACGTAAATCGACTCAGCTGTAGGTATTGGTCTGGCCAAAACCTACATTGGGAAGTTCACACTCAACGGCAACAAAAAGTAAATGTCTGGTGTGGCATTATTGATGGACACGTCACAGGACCTCATTTTATAAACGGAAATTTGACTTCTGAGTATATTTATTACTTCAACAACAGCAAATCATTTCAGAGTTTAGACGATTATTCCCGAATAATAACGATCCCAGTTTGTCGGCACAACAAATATGGCCTCAACAAGATTGGGCTCCTCCACATTTTGGACGTGTTGTATGGGCCTATTTAAAAAAATTTTTCCTGATAAATGGATTGGATGCAGGAGAGCAATTAACTGGCCAGCTAGGTCTCGCGATGTGGCCCCACTAGACTGTTCTCTATAGGGTCACATAATAGTTCCATTGATTTTTTCATGAGATCAAAGTATCTGCATTTTTTGAAGACCCTGTATGAGGCAAATGAAAATATGACTCGGAGTGAAGATCCTCTCTACTCCATTTCAAATTTGATCGTTTTAAAGCAAGAGAGTTCAAGATTATCAGCATTTATAAAAGTTCATATTTGATAAAAAAATATCGAAATTAATTTATATCTTCTAAACGGTAATAGATAGGTATAGGGAATTAGTTTATGAATTTGTTGACAAATGACAAAAATCAAAGAAGCCGCTACTTTATAGTAGAAGCGCGACAACGCCGCTTCGTCTGAAATATTTTAAGCTTGTAGGTCATATTGATTTATGCATACTGTGAAATTTTCAGGTTGATCCGTTGAATAGT
>WOGP01007615.1:0-11650 GCA_015342065.1 Leptinotarsa undecemlineata
AAATGCTCTGTACATAACTTTTTTGGACACAATGGTGCTTCAAACTACTTTAGTACGATTGGGGACACATAAGACTACTAAAATAAATAAAAAAAACCGGACATTTCTGTTAAGATTAGAAGTTATTAACATTTAATTGACCAATTTTGGGTTTTTGTACTAAAAATCGTAAAAATTCCCTTAAAAATAAAAAACGCGCTAGAAAATAAAAATGTTTGTATGAATAGGTTCTACATGGGCTAGTGTATCACCCCCTTGAAGGTTTGCACTCAGCTACCAAACACCCTGTATAACACCGTACCTCACAAAATAAAAAATTCTTATTCCAAACCAATATTTAAAAAACAAATAAGAAAACACATTATCGAAAAAGATAGAAAATAAAAAAAAATCTGTTGGAGTAAAATAAGTTAGTCTTAGACGAATTTATCCCAAAGTTGTATCATACTGTATTGTAAGTAGCATAATCTTAACCGTATTACCTAAGATTTTATCTATTTTTACATTAATATTTTATTCCTATAGAACGTGTAATATTTGTCTAAAGTTCTATCTATTTTTCTTGCTTTTTGTTCGTTTAGTATTTAATCGGCCTATTTTACCTCAAGCCGAAATTTATAACTATAACAACGAATTCACAAAACTTAATAAAATGTTTTGTAGTTTCTACTCCGTGAAGGCCATACTTACTTTTATACAAATATTTATGTACTTACATATTCTTTATAACTTCTTGCGAAACAAGAGCTCTGCTTTTATCGCCAAACCGCTTTGTTCACATATTTTGTTTAAATTGTACTCTAATCTGTATACGTTGTGAATACAGTTATTATTATTATTACCTACAGTGGTGTTACATAAGGGCTAATGCAATGAATCATTTTCAGTTTAATGCATAGGTAAGTTCGAAAACATCCTTATAGGACACAATTGCCGTAACGTTACTTACAAATGAAAGTGGTGAAAAACTGAAAGTTTCAATTCTCTTTTCTTCATAATGATTTCCCACCATGTGGTAACGGCTACATCCATCAATTTACTAACCTAAATAGTTTTTGAGATATCAGTTTTTTCAAATAGTAGTTTTTTCAATGCATTCTTTGAATCGAAATAGCTTTGAATGACATTAATTTAATTTGCTCAACGACTTATCATTGACAGTTGTTATACTTTAATTCATCGAAAATGAAGTTATCATTTACATTCATATGCTGGCAGTAATTCAATAAACAGACCATACAATTTTTTTATTATTAAACTGAAACAACAACAAAATATGAAACACAAATATATCTGATTCAAAGTAGGTGCTCGAAATGACGACTATTCTGTTGAATAAAAAGATCCACTCATTCTGTGAGCCCTTATTCATTCTTTCATATTTTCCAGTGTGGTTGGCGAAGTGTCGTAAACCTCACCTTTATATTTTTTGGCAATGTCTGACTACGGTTTAATCGTGGTATCATGAGTTGGCAGTTAATCATTTAGATATTTTACGAAATAAAAAACTTGTTTAAAAGTCTTACATTTTTTACACTCTCAAGCGGTTGCAATTGGTGAAGGTTAGATTAACACAATATCAATCGATATGAACCTCAATCGATATGTAAGAACGTATCAAAAAACGCCTCCTTGAATTGACCGCAGCAAAAAATCCTTTCGAACCTTATTCGAATTACATAACGTGTTTAAGAAATCAGGAAGCGAAAGTTGTTACTTTTTATGAGAGAATTGTATCATATACGGTGACTAGGGATTCTCATCATCAATCCTTTTTTTTAATCAGTGTTAGATTAATCGACATCTAATTACATTTTTGTTCCAATCATTTTAATAGCAAATAATGACATACCTATTTTTTTATAATAAATTACGTTCAACAAACTGTTTCAATTTTCATTAGAACTTCAGTTGAGAATATAGAAACGGACGTAATCATAAATTTCAAAGAACACGTAAATTTTTATTTCTAGGGGGACTAACTCTAATATGGAAATAATGAACCGAAATTTCACTCCCCTGTGGTAAGCAACTGCCCCACTATTTTTTTCAACAGCATAGGGAGTCGAGTGATACATCATTTGAAATATCTTTTGCCCCCCTATAAACTCTGTAATTTTTTTCGAAATTGGTTCATTCGTTATTGAAAAATTGAATGTTGAATATTTTATTTAAGAAAAAAGAGAAAATTCGCCGTCGTTCATTTCAATGAGGAAGTTACCTATAGTCAGGGAGCGTCATAGAGACGTATTAGGTTACAAAGCTTAGATGATAAGAAGAAAAAAATGTTATATAATATATACTCTTTCATCGGTGGGGGAAGTAGGTATAGATTTTTAAATATGTGAAAAATACTGTTGTAGGGACATACTCAAGCGCATCAGATATTGATGGCATCAATGTCCTACGTATTTTTAATAATGTTCGTATGTTAATCTGATCGTTTGCATAATGCGGGTAGTTGGACGTAAGGGTTAAAAGTGAAAAAAAATCGAGCGCGTCAGATTTTCTAAGGAGGTGTTGAGTGCAACAAAAAATCTCTCATTCAATAATCTGAAGATTTCGGTCTATCGCAAACTCGCGGCCATTATTATAATGTGCGAAAAAAACTCGCAATTTTGAAATACTCAAACGCGTCAGATTAAGATATATATCGTTCATCTTGATGTTCTAGACGTGATGTCTCATAATCTGACGATTATCTAGAGGGATTCGCCTGATCTGACAAAAAAATATATTTCTCAAAATGTTTTTCAAATCATTGAACTTAATAGAATGAAAAGCTCAGGAAATAGCATGCAAATAAATTGGTGTATTGTTTTTTGAGTAGGATAATTTTATTTATAAGAAAATAATTTTTAAAAAATGCTCAAAAAATTAAATTTTTTATAATCAATTGATTAATTAATCATCATCTTCATCTTCATCACGAACGAATATCTGTGATCAGCTGTGATGGTGTCATGGCAACAGAATTCAGAGTTGGGACGGAGTGAGAGAGTAAAAGATAGAGAAAAAGTGAAAGAGGAATAGAAACTCGGAGAGGAAAACATAGGTATCACACAGCTGTACGCATTAAATTTTATCGACGAATTTCTGTTACTTCGGCTTGCGGAAATCGTCAGATTATATATTTTTCGTTATCCTTCAACTATTTCCTTCAAAATAAAAAAAAGGTAATTACGCTCGAGAATGTCGAAATGACGTTATTTTTTCACAACTTTGATTTCCTCCTCTTTCTTTACGTCACTCTCAAACTGTCAGATTACTGGAATATACACATTTTAGCATGCAATTAACTCACTCTACCTTAATCTGACGCGCTCGAAAAGTTCGGATGATCAATTTTTTTTACTAATCTGATACTTTATTCTTCACGGGCAGCCTTATATATGGGGCTCATATTTGGTGGAGGTACTCAACCGAAACCAAGGTATCTCCTTGTATATTAACCTGCCGCGCTTCAGTAGATCCCGAAATCCTCTATTATTAACAACAAATAATATCAGTGGAAAAAAATTAATGCATAAATGATCCAAAATGACCTCCACCTAGTTCCATACAATAATACAGTCTACTCTCGAAAGCGTTCAGTACATTATTCAAGATGTCCGTTTAAGATTTGTAGGCTTAGTGAAGTACACTTTCGATTTCAGGTGTCCTCACAGAAAGAAGTCTATCGGTGTGAGATCAGGTGATCTATCTGGCTACTCCACTGGAATCTTTTTGCCAATCCAACGCATTGGAAAACGTTCTTCCAAATAACCCAAACATCAAAATTTGGGGGCGCACCATCAGTAACGACAATTATGTCTAGTCACTTCACCATCCAACATGAAACAACTTTCGTCTAAAAACTTGTATTGTATAATAGGTAACGGTTATTGGTCAATTTCTTGCTGAACACCTCACAAAACTGAAGTCGGCAATCATAATCATCTTCGTTTGATTCCTGAACTAGCTTTATTTTGAAAGAATTGAATTTGTAGACTTTCAAAATCTGAAAAACACTAGTAGCTGATACACCAGACGATCTAGCTACTCGTCTGATAGATTGTCGATTATCCATTTATACATGTCCTAAAACTGCAACTTCAACTCCGTCATTTCTTACAGGACGGGGTACTTCATGTTTCCTGTTGTGAACAGAACCTGAAGTTCGAAACTTATCCAATAACTGTTTAACGTATTATGACTCTCGTTGTCGTTTGTATGATTCGTATAATACATTTTTACAACAGTTTCAGCACATTCATTATTTCAATAATAGCTTGTAAAAGTTTATATTCTTTCTTCAGTAGAATAAAACATGTTGGAAAACAGTGAACAAGGATGACTGAATAATAATTCGTAAAGCAATGACGGTGGCCAACTATCTACTTTTTGTTCAGCGACAACTAGATTCAACAAACATTACTAGTGCAGAAAAAACTAATAACAGTGTCGTCCATTTCAAAACGTTTACTACTGAATGAATAAATTCTACAAATCTATAACCCCTGCGACAGAGAATTGTTCGGCTGACTCCGGACATCTTCAATTATGCAAGGAACGCTTTGCAAAGTAGACTGTATTATTTTATTGAACTAGATATAGGTCATTTTGAACCCTTCATCCGTTGATTGTCTTGCCATTGATATTACTTTTGTTGATTTCCTCAAAAAAATGAGCGACAGTGAATTTTCTGTTTTTTCTTAAATGAAACGTTCAACATTTAATTTCTCAATAACGAATGAACCAATTTCGAAAAAAACTCACAAAAGTATTAAAGGGATAAAAGATCTCCAACTGTAAAATATCACTCGACCCCTAATGTCATTAAAAAAATTTGGAGGGGTAGTTACTGACCTCAGAGGATTGAAGTTTCGGGTATGATTTCCATATCAAAATTAATCCCTCCAGAAAGAAAAATCTCCCGTTTTTTGACATTTTTGATTACACATTTCTGACTTACAGTTGAACAGTTCAAACTGTTCAAATATATGAATCAGGGGGAGTAATGCTACGTTATGAATGTTATTATGACAAATCTTCTTTCCGGGTTTGTTCGCCCTGATCAGCATGTTCCATAGCTTACGTTTCGTCTACGACTGCGGTAGACATTGCCAAAGCTGATGAGGCTACGAACGAAGAACACAGCTGACACTAATGTATTAGAGTTTATCGCCGGTTTTATTCTATTGATGTCGACAGTAGCTTTGGTTAGATTGAAAGGCCTTCTGAATGTGCAATTGAGGACAGGTAGGCAGATTTCATTCATGTTGACTATTCCTCCTTTCTGTTGAATTTTTTTGTGTCTATGAATTTATATTGTTTCCCTTTTTTTCTTTAAGATTGGGTTCTGTATTTGTGTTACTCAGAACAAGGTAATGTGGGTGCCTTATTTGAGCACGTTTGGCTGAGGCCTAAGACAATTTGCCCAAGACATTTCTCTTATGTTTAGAGAACTGGTAACTTTTTCGTTTTTTTTGAAATGTTTGCCGAATGCGCCGATTAGACTGCATGACTATCAGGATTGCCTTTTATTTGAAGAACGCAGAGGTGTACAATTATAGTTATAAAAAGTGTATTTTACAAAAAATATAAACTAAACCTACCCTCGATTTGAGTAAGATTTGTTTGTTACAAATCAACTTTTCATAAAATTTATTGGAAATTATCCTTTAGAAGAAATACATTTTCAAATGAAAGCCATTTTATGGAGTTCTTAGGAGTCTTTCACTTTTCACAATTCTAAAAAATAAAAAAATTGTAATGGACGATTTCATTTATGTGTGGAAATGTATTTAAATTATGAATATTCGGCTCCGCTACTTGATGAAAATTGATAACACTATCTATGATAATAATAATAGAGTTCATTCAAAAGCGTTTCGCTACACGCTAACTTCATTAGTTACTGATACATTCACTGGTATCATTCTACAATACTTTTTATATAACAGTGGATAACTCGGTAGATAAATATTCAACTCTGGTAAAACAGGTAGATTTTGAATAAACATCTCGGTACAATACGCTTTCTACAATTAGGTACACTTATATTGTACAACGTATTGTACATGATTGATTTGTTTTACATGTTATTTTGATTTGATGAACAATTAGGTACAATTGTATTTACGAGGTATCGTACCTAATTGTTTTGTAGTACCTGTCGTTTTGATGTCGAATAAGCAATTAGATACATTACGTATTATACAATTAGGTACTACGGTATCGTACAGCGTATTGCACCTAATTATTTTGTTTTGACAGTTGTTTTGATATTGAATGAATACTTAGGTACACGTTTATTTTATACAAAGTATTGTTTTTGTTTTGTAGTACCTTTTGTTTTGATTTTGAATAAACAATTTGTTACAATGCGTATTGTACAATTAGGTACAATGTGTATCATAGAATAAGGTAGAATCTCATTATACCTTATTGTATTTAAAGTAAAATCTTATTGTATTATGTATAGTAAGTGAATGTTTGTAATGTAAATGTATTGTAAGTTCACGTTGTTTTGATTTTGAATAAACAATTAAGTACAATTGCATTGTACAACGTATTTTACATGTCTGTTTTGTTTTACCCGATATTGTGATTCAATGAATAAATAAGTACAATTTAATTAACGACGTATTGTACATAATTGTTTTGTAGTACCTGTTGTTTCAAGGTCGAATAAGCAATTAGGTACAATACGTATTGTACAGCTAGGTACAACTGTATCTTACAACGTAGTGTACCTAATTATTTTGTTTTACCTTTTGTTTCGATAAGATACAATCTTATTTTACAAGGTATTGTGAGTAATTGTTTTATAGTACACGTTGTTTTGATTTTGAATGAACAATTAGGTACAATACAATTATACATAGTATAATTGGATACAATTTTGTTGTACAACGCATTGTACCATATTTTCATTCAAAATCCACCTATTTACCAGTTTCCATTATTTATCCAATAAGTTACCTACCGTCATAACTGTATCTGCTATCTTCAAAAACACGAAACGCGTTCTTAATGAAATTTATTTGCGAACATTCTATATGATCGTGAAAATGTTGTTGAATCAATGCGTAAACTAGACATACTTTTTTCGTGTGACCAAGTTATTCTATGGTAACTTGCCCTATCAATACGTAATATAGATTTTGAGAAATAACAGTGTTCCACGGAATAAATCATTTCAAATTTCAAGATACCGTAACGGTAACTTCAAGATGTTTCGAGTATAAAATTAAAGGATTCGGGTAGTTCTTGTTGTAGAATAATTTCTTTACTGATACCTGTATATTCATTGATTTCCCATTCTCATACCATATAATACATTATAATATTTGGATCATTTGATTCTTCTAAAAAGTCAAAGCTTAGAAAAAGTCAAGATTAAAGCCAAGATTTTTCGAAATAAATGATATTTTGAATAATTTTCTAGATTAATTGTATGAAAACTCCGGTATCGTTTCACAATTGATATTAGTTTATTCCCAATATTATTAACATTTACTGACTGATCCATTGACCGTGACGTTTCATTGTTATTATATAAATGATCACACCCAATTGGGTCGATCTTTTCATAAATATTACCTTGATTTTTGAAAAGTTTTAATGAATTAATTCATATTTCATTAAAAAATGCGGCTCCAATAACTATTCAACCAAAAATATAAACAATTGTCTCCTTTTATCGATTCAGGTTTTTATACTACACATTTCTCGGTCAAAGGAATAACCTCTAATACAATAATATATCAATAATTAAAAGCAAAAAATATTCAGGATATACAAAATTTTAAAATAAATTTCATTTAATAATCAATTCATTGTAAACTGTTGAACGGCTTTGCAGTTTTTCATTGACTTTATATCAATAGCATTTTGTACTGTGGCCTCTAAAGACAATTAAAATGTTTATGAAAATTTTGTTGCAAGTAACGAGAAAAAACTCATCTGAACCTGAATTTTTTTATTCTTGAGTTCAGATATAAACTATTTGAAAATTTAAACAACATTGAAGGAATTTTGAAAGAAAATGTATTGCAAATGTGGGATTGATTTTCACATTCGAAAACCTACTCCTATGCTCTTTCATTTTTTAAGAAAGTGTTCTTCCGGTTTGGCCAATGTGCAGGTTGGTGCAAGAACAACAAGCTAACTTATATATTTCTGATCTATCCGACACGTCCAAGTAGTTCTTTTTCAAAAAACGGGCGATTTCATCAGTGAGTTCACCAAAGTATATAAGCAATTCCCTATGACGATCATTATCATTTCTTGAATTATGATAGACCTGAAGGATGGCTTATTACCGTAGTTTGATCGGATATTTTTGAAATTGTATAAGTAGAAACAGGTTTGATTTCTCATTCTACATTCATTAAATAAATACAAACTCCATGAAAGCCACCTATTTTCAAAACCGGTACCTTTTTTGATTAGATGAATGGAAAGAACATACATGTATATTAAAAGTAAAATTATGATGCCCTCATAGATAAATGTTACCATACCTTATGGTGAAAAAACGAGTACCGATGAAAACAAATTGGCACTGACAGAAAATATTGCACTGGAGCTATAGCCAGTTGTTCAGGAATCATCGAATTCGATTATTTTTTTGCCTTTCTTCTGAAATTCTGTAATATTTTGACATCTATTCTGCAAAAGTTATCAGTGAAGTGAAATTTTCACTTCACTGATATGAATAATGAAGAAAGATTCAATATGAAATAATGAAAGTACTTTAGTTATCCAGACTTGTTCTTCAAGGAGAGTTGAATTCAACAAAGCATTTATAGTTCATCCCAGCATCACTGATGAGACCAATGGCTGATCGAAACAGTGCTGTCTGCTATTGAATGAGTTGTATTTGGGTTCTGATTTTCAGCATGGAATAACGTTTGCTTAGAACAATGACAATGTTTCATAGTGAATTTTTGGGCTCTCCTATACGAAGGGAGGTCTCGAGAAGAAACTAGGCATCATAAAAACAGATCTCTAACGGAATGGTTTCTCCATTGTGGAACAGATTTTTGGCTAGAAGACATCATGGTAACGAAGCCGTCACAACCAGGGCTTACCCTTTCCTACGTTAGAGAATTGTAGGAAAAGATTAGAAGAATTGGTTCCAATTTCCAGCTGTTTTCGGATCTGGAGCAGAACCTGCTCCGTATCAGTCTCACGAAAACCAGGCCACCAAGCGCGGACTGCGATTCCAAGCTTTGCATTTATCGAACACCCTATGAGTGGGGTAAATCCTATATCAGTGAAACTAAGAGGCCTTTAAAAGTCCGCATTGCTGAGCACAAAAAAAACCCACAGCGAGGAGGAACTAGTGATATAGCTGAGCATGCTCGTCTCAAGCAAGTGGTCTCAAGCTGATACTCCACAAGAAGGAACACTGGTTTAAGAGAAAATTGAAAAAAGCCGCATATATATTTTCCAACAACGCATTCAGGTAAGTTAGCGTAAAGATACGCAACGTATGGAAACCTATAATCAAGCGGAACACGATCAACTCCCGCCAAATAGTCAGCTCCCGCTGAAACCGATGAAGCGGAGAGAGGGAACAGGAGATGGGTGAAAACACTCGAATGACCTATAAATAGTCAAATCTCGCAAGAATAGGTCTTTTTATCACTGGATACTAACAGTCGAAACGTGGTGAAGTAATTTGATTTGAAACCTGTTTAATTTTCATTTCATGTTCAATTTTCGATATATATTTTTTTCTTATTTTGATTATTTTTTTTTTACGAAATTTCTATATTAAAGTCAATTAATAAACTCACCGTGCATGGGTCCTATAACCACCATCACAACCAACATGAGAAGCATAACCTTAGTCCTCCTATTATTCTCTCCTCTCTTGAAGGCTACATTGAAAGTGTCCATTAGATGTTGCACATCGAAGAAGTCCCTGAAGAAGGCACATGGACGATCTGGTAAAGTGGGCTCGTCTATTTTTTTGGGTTCCTTGATATGTTTGTACCCATAATATAAAGAAATAATGTACATCACTGCAGAAATGGAAAACACTCCATAGAAACCGATTGTTTTGTACAAGATACCGCTCAGTGCAAGTCCTATGGGAATGCCCAATGAACAGAACACATTCACTATGCCGATTCTTAAGGTCCTCATTTCCACGGTTGTAACGTCGGCTATATAACTGAACACACCCATGAACATGGTAAACCAGCCCCCTGTTATAGCCGGAAAGAACCCTTCCACGAATCCTGCTACTTCCATCGGGAGCTCGTGGAAGAAGAAAACGCAAATCATCAGGCCAACCACGGTCATGAACTCTCCTACGATGGGAAAGAGCATACAAGGCTTCCTCTTGCCCCATCTGTCACTCCAGGATCCGATGAACATGATGAGGAATGCTGGGAGGGCACTCTGTAGAATTGTCTTCCAAACGCCCATGGAAGCTACCAACTGCTGGACTTGCTGTTCCTCCATAGTGTAATTCTGGGTTCTTCTTTCTGTCAAAGCGTCGCAAACTTCTGTCGTGTAACCCAAGTTGACCCTACAGGCTTTTTCTAGGTTCAAGTTTTGAGTGGCTAGGCTGGCCAAAACGCTGGGAATTATGTAACACGCCAACATAGGCTCCACTGTGATGTTTTCAATAAAGAAACTGTAACGTTCTTTCCATGTCATCGAGTTTATACTGACTGATTTCACGGAGGACTCATTTTCTTTTTTCGAGTGGTTTTTCTTGGCTTCGGCTTTCTTTTTTTCAGCTGCTTTGGCCATCTTCTTCTGTTTCAAGACCTAAAACAAAAATTAATTTTTCATTCCATATTCAAAATTTTTTATTATTTTTGTCTTGTACAACTTTTTAATAACAATGACGCATTGAATGTTTGAAGGACTTTCACCTGAATTGAAATGAAAGTATAAAGGAACAGAAACTCACGATGAAGAAACGGCCATTTGCAAAAATGCCATTCGGACTGACGAATACTCCTTCAACATTTCAGAGAGTGGTGGGTCACATTTATTATATTCGTAATCTGAAACTAACGATACCTCTACGCATCAGTTGAAATGAGTGCAATGCTCAGGATATTCTCCAAATGTCAAATCTTCCTCAAGCTGAAGATCAACATGCGAGTCCAAACATGGGTCAGAAAATATACAGATAACTCATCACATTGACAATGGCTACCATCACAAACTAGCTACCATCTAACTGACGATATCTTCCCCTACTATTCACAAACTCATTTTGATAATTGAAGAGTCAAAGAACTTCTTTTCTATTTAGGAGAATATCTCGCAAGAGATGGTTCAAACTTAAAAAAAATGGTATATCAAAAAATTAAATTAAACACAATTCCAAGGGATGTCATGTTCCCTTTTTTGATAAACAATATTAGCCTAGTCGAATTTGACAACGCGAACAATTTTACTAGCAATTTTCTTTTGGA
Organism: Leptinotarsa undecemlineata; assembly: GCA_015342065.1. Taxonomy (NCBI): domain Eukaryota; kingdom Metazoa; phylum Arthropoda; class Insecta; order Coleoptera; family Chrysomelidae; genus Leptinotarsa; species Leptinotarsa undecemlineata. The sequence goes on from WOGP01007615.1 coordinate 11,436, forward strand.
ATTATTTTGGGGCGGTCACTGGCAGTGGCACTGACTAGGATATCAGACTTGTTGCGTCATCCACCATCTTGAATTGAAGGGTTAATTTTTGTTTATTGTTTGCTTACCAAAAAAATGATCATTACCAAAGTTGTTCAAAATTAAATTCTGTACAAATCGTAGAATCGATATTTTTTTTAAATTATATCTGAGAAAATGTGGGGGTCAACCTTCAT
>WOGP01007616.1:0-11650 GCA_015342065.1 Leptinotarsa undecemlineata
CTAGCTTGACTAAATGCGTTGTTAGACAACATATACGCGGCTTCCTTGAATTTTCTCCTAAACCAGTGTTCCTCTTTGTGGATGATTTCAGCTTGAGTCCATTTGATATTATGTTGATGAGTCCAAACATGCTCTGCTATTCCGGATTTGCTATTCCGGCCTCCGTTTCGATTACGTTCCGATCGTCGATAGACACAAAAACCTCTCATAAAAGGAAGAGAGTCCAAGTAAACAATCACCGCATATTCCAACACAACTTTCGGAAAACTCTTCATTTTGATTAATATCCGTTTGTATGAGTGTTCTAGTCAACTCGAACATTAATTGAAAATGTTTTCATGACGTTTCTGAGAAAAATAGTTTTCAATGTGAAATAATGGATTTCAATTCATCTTCGAAGAAACCATTAGTTAAAGTTGAACAGCAGTAGAAAGTCACTAGTTTATAGATTATGATTCAGTTGAATATATGAAAGTCATTGAATATCGTTTACAGTTCATTGTACGCTTTCAGTTAATTCCCTGGTTTAACTCTCTTCACATAACCTTCCATGATTTTAAGAACATAGTTCTACGTGAAAATTTGAAAAAATAAATCCAGGTTATGGGGTCGAGAAGTAGTATATAGCACAAAACAAATGAGTCGTTGCTTATACTACTTTCATCCCCGCAGACAACATATACATCACTGAAGGTGTCTGCCACAACAGCAGACGAAACTTCTGGTACGACAAATTTCTTTCTTATATCCCAACTATTATTTCGTCTTATCCTACTTTGAATATTTATAAATGTTTATGTATTTGAAGTGCGCTTTCTATATGACTGCCTAGCTTTCACTACTTCACTGCGATACCCAATATATATGCACGCATATCCCGCGAACTCAACCTCATAAAGCATGTATATTTCTTTTATAATATCGTTATGTTTCATGATTTCAATGCATGACTACTAAACTAGTTGAACAAGTGTCAGAACTATTGATGTTTACGAAACTAAATACGTATGTATAAATCTAACATCCTACATATGTTTTATATCATATCATATCAAATATTTTTATTACCAATTCCAAAACACTCATATAAATGATTTACCATTTCCATGCGGAAATCGTACGTCACGAACGTTAAAGAATGAATATTGATAGATCATAATTTTTCAGAAAGGAATGAAAATTCAAGAATATTAATTTTCACTTTGAGTGGAAATCTGACATACCTCTCCCACAGGAATAAAGAATTATGTTGTACAGCTTAAAATATTTGATACATAAATGATGCGTTTTATGTTTCATCAACCACACCAAAATTATCATGGAAAATAATTTTTTTGAACTTTTGCCCACTGCATTTGAATTGATTTGGTTTTCTGAAAATGTTTTCAAAAATGACCACCCTGTATATTCAGAGAACTTTTTGTTATACCTGAATAGTTATTTTTCTTGCTGAATAACGGTTTCAAACTTGATAGAGGTTTCCGTGTTGTTTTCATTTACACATACTATAAATCTTGCTGATTTGGTAGAAGACGTGAATGCTTCAGAGAACGACTTAATTTCCACCTTCGGGTACAAGGAACGAGAAAGGTGGAAATGGATCCGTTGATTCCCCTTTGTCACCGAACCCCTCAATGCGATGCTGATAAATTGTAGAAAACCACTGACCGCACAACAGAAACCACGTACTTCAGCCTTCTATCTCTCCTTTCCACTTTTGTTTGAAACACACTCCAGTGGATAGCAGTGTCCCAGTTTCACTGGATGCCACAAATGAGATACCAGAAAAACATTATTTTGCCAACAGATTTCCAATATTTACTCTGATGGAGCATTGATTGAACAATTGATGTATTCCGTTTGGGTTTTTTCATGCGAATAACGGATCTACTATAATAGGATTTGTAGTTTTAGCGGTAAAACTGAACTGGAAATATTGAAATAAATAACAACTGGAAAATGTTCGTTTTCACAAATATAAATCATAAGCTACTCCCGAATAGGATAGACTTCAATGAACCTATTATCACTTGGAATATTACATATCATACTTCTAGATTCACGTATAATCAAAATTAGTTGAAAAATGCACTAGTGCAATTCAAATCAAATGTAATAAAGTTTGTAGCAAAAGTCGCATTCGAGGAATAAGTTCATCAAAAATTTGTGAGTAGATTCTCAAATAACTCACCTAACTTCTCCTCGATGTTAAATATCAAATGTAGAAAATAAATCAGAGACATTGTGGAATAGTCGAATAGATGTTTCTGGTATAGTTGATTGTCAAAGAGACATATGTCATATGAACATTCAATTACACGAAACATACTCATTTCATATCTTAAAATACCAAGACTCTAATCAACAACTCCAATCTTCCTACCGAAACTAAAAAAGGTCTCATCCCCCGAGAAATATCCTCACGTACCCTCCGCATATACTGTCTACCAAAAATACACAAACCCAATGTTCCTCTTCACCCCATTGTCAGTGCTTTCGTTTCTCGAACACCAAACCTTGCTAAACACCTTGCAAATATTCTTCAACCGCTTGCAGAACAGTCCTCGTCATAAGTACGAACTTCATTTCACTTCATTGAAATTCTCATAAACCTCAACATCCAACAGATTGATAACCTTGTAAGTTTCGACGTAGTGTCATTATTCACTAATATTCCCGTATCAGATACATTGAACATACTTGAAATAAAACACCAACTTTCCAAAAGCACCTTCAACCTCACCAGTCACTGTATGTCCAGCACATACTTCCTCTTCCAAGATACTTTCTACAAACAAGTAAAAGGCATCCCCATGGGTTCTCCTCCGTCCCCAGTCCTTGCAAATCTTTTCATAGAAAATTTCGAAACCAAGACTATTGACATGTTCAACCACAAACCACAAAGATACGTAGATGACGTTTACGTCATATGGCTCCAGAGCTCTAAAACTTTCCATAATTTCCTTCATCACCTCAACGATCTCCACCCAAATATAAAATTCACAATGGAAATTGAAACCAAAAACTCCCTTCCATTCCTAGATGTCCTCATCACAAAATCCACCCACACGGTCCACAGGAAACCAAGACACACAAACAGATACCTCAACGCAAACTCCCACCATCATCCAACACAAACCAAGCTTGTCTTGAATTCTCTCATCCATAGATCTATCAACCTCACGGACCACCACAACAAACCACAAGAGCTAGCCCAACTCAAATCAGCTCTCCTTCAAAATGGATTCACAGACCATCGAATTAACAGATCCATCCGTCGTCAACAAAATATTTCTTTCTGTTCCAAAGATCCAAAAGACAACAATGTTCCCCACAAAGCTTTTCTTTCCTACATTGAAGGTGTAACTGACAAAATCGGCCGAGTTGTCAAAAAACAGGACATAAAAATGATATTCACAGCCAACAATCAAATTTCCACATTCCTTCGTTCTCACAAGGACACCATTACCAATGAATCCCAGCGTATATATGAAATTCTATGGTCCAATTGCGATAAAACAAATGTAGTCCAGATCAACAGATGTGTGACAAGTAGAGTATACGAACATCAACTTGCTGTTCGAAAGTCAGACCCATCCTCAGCCTTATCAAAACATCATCAAGAGACAGGACACAACATAGACTTTACGAATACTAAGACCATCGTCACAGCGAAAATACTCCAAGCTCTGATAATTCGCGAGGCCATCGAAATCGAAAAGCGATCTTTCTGCCTGCACACACTGTGGATACTCATTAGTAACCTTCAATTCTTTCTGAGATTTGTCACTCCCCATACCACAAAGATTAACATCGTCAAATTGTTTAGAATAAATCCGCGAATGCTTCTTAATTTCAAAGAACGTTTCGAACAAAATCTCATCATTATAACTCAGAGGTCATCACTGTCTCTATTTGGCAACCAAGAAATAACTGATAAGCTAAACATATCAATTTTACAGTGAAGTTTTTTGAATAAATGAATTGAAGTATTGGACCGAATTCCAAAATTTGAAGGGTGTTATATTAAATGCGGTCATTTCTAATAACACGGGTATGAATTTATATACGTATCTATTAGATTGGGAGTTTTCAACGCTATAAATAGTCTGTGGTAATGGAATAAGATACAACAATCTCTCAGTATTCAAATGAAGTGATGTCAGAAATAATGCGTGCAATAGGCATTTTTTCGTTGAAATTTGTAGGTTGTTTTGGTCAGAAGCGAATTTTTGTGTGTGTTAAAACTATGAGTAACGGGTTGTTTGGATTTTTTCGACAAGCTCTTGTTTTTTGGCGGCAAGTTTTTAACGCCGGTGTTAAAATCTTGCCAATTGTAATTTTCCTGTAGTTTCGTTGATACCTCTACGTAAAGAACTTTTTATGTTATGATTTCGATGAATTAATATTGGCATTTGTTCTTTGCCTTGTGTTAAAATGAGGTTGTTTGAATTTTGTCATTTTGTAATAACATTCCCAAAAAAAAAGTCAACATTCCTCCATCCCTGCCCCCTTCAAATCTCCCTTACTTACATCGACGCAAAGATGGGCCACTTCGAATGCCTGAAAGGGCGGCGATTCCTTTGGAACAAATCTGTAAAATTCCTCGTCGTCCCTGTACCATTTGATGGTGTACAAAGCAGCAGATTCCAGGTCGTAGTCGCACACCAGCGTCACCGACTCGCCCCTTTTAACTGCTTCCGGCGCCCTGATGTGCATGTTCGTCAGTGCACGCACGTCTGTAACAACAATAAACATTTCAGACAATTTCAGTCGCTTCGGCGGGACCTTCAATTTATATGGTAATGGCTTCGAGTTTGGGTTTCGCCTCGGAATAGTCCGGACCTGGGCGTGAAGAGCAATTTATGAGGGATAAGTGTGTTGTATTTTTTCCTTTCATTACTTCATTTTCTCAATTGCTACTATGTGGGTTCCTTCAAAGTGAGTAATGAATACAGAGCAACTTTCAAAATGCATTGATTTTACTCTATCTGCAGATATTAGTATTTGTGTTCATCAACTTCTCCTACCCTGGGTAAGTAGGTTGAAGTGAATTCAATTAAAACACTTATTCCACAAACTACAAATAGAAAATTGTTTCTCGACATCGTTAACTGACTGAGCAATTGGAATGAATCTTTTTATGAACATCTGGATCAGAATTGGCCTCAATCCCACTTCAGTGGGATTGAGGGCAACTGAAAAATCCATCTCGAAAAGTTACTGCATAATATAAACCAATGATTCCAATCGTATTCATTATTTTACGTATGAATTGAATTATCAACGGAAATAATGAAATTTTCATACAAAGCTTACTTTATACGGATGTATTTTCGGTAACATGTGTATTTCAAATAACTTTGTGAAAATGAATCGTACCTAACCTAACCAAACCTAAAAAAAAAACTGTATGTGTGTTCCCATGTAGATGTTGAACATGACATCTGGACATCATTCCTATGTATGGCAGAGGAAATATATTCATTTGTGATTGAGGTATTTTTCAGGAGTTAATTTTTTAGGTTTTTAGCACTCAAGAAAGTGGCAAACCATATACACGTGTTTTAGGCATTTGGCCCATCATCAGTATGGTGCAGCCAAGTGTAAGGATGGGAAATACTTGATTACTAAAAGATAGAAATACAAATGCACGGAGCCACCAACAGGAGCCGACCGCACATTTGTGGTTTCAGTTGATAGATCTTGTGTTTACAAGAAAACTATCAAAATCACCACGGAGGCAGCTAAAGCTACCTGTCCTACCTATGTCCGATATTAACTTCTGTTTCTATATCAAGACACTCAATAACTTTCATATTTGTATAATTTCCTGGACCCGGATATATATAACCGCAGGCTGCTTCTATCAGAGAAGATGCATTTTTCGCAGGACCAATTACTCCGGGAAGTCTCACAATAATGTTTTTGTCTAGTTCGTATATTTCAGGTGTGGCATATTTTATTCCACTTCGTTCCATCTTTTGAACTATATTGTCGATGACTGCGCCCACCAACACTGGGTTGAATGTATAATTGTTCTTCTACAAACACTGGGGTGAATGGGTAATTGTTCTTTATCTCCTGTTCGCTATCAAATATCAAAAATAACCCTTTAATTTTCAACTAATTGTTGTGTACTCTTAATATGTCGTGAATTACTCTTCTGACTAGATTAAATATGTACGTTTTCAGTTATTTTCTGATGAAAGTGATAGAGTTGGTGTGCGTGATGAGGTCCTTTGAACTTTTATGTAAGAAGTTGAAAAGCCGAGGAGCGAGGTAACTATTACATCGTTGTCCTACCGCTTTTTTTTAAGATTTCGTATGAATATCAAAATATCAGTATAGGTTAACTAAAATGCTATAAAAAAATTATTGTTTCAAATCGAAGCATTTCGATTCTTTATATAATTCTTCTGTAGGATAACTATACGGTTTCTTGAATATTATTTTTAGGAATCTTTTTGGCAAAATTTATTTTTTTTAAGTGGATATCTGCTATGCCTCCTCACCCTAATATCCCATATTGTAATCTTGATTCTATCAATGCGTGGTACAGAACCTTCATATGGTGAGTATTCAAAATTTTCACCAAATATTTGAATTTTGGGAACAAGTACCTTAGAGTATTAACGATATTCTGAGCGTGTATATCTCATCTCAAGTGTCGATCTAATGTTATTCCCAAATGTTTAAAACTAATTGTAGAATGGATAAGTTCGACTGTATCATTTCTTTGAATTAAAATCGTTTAATACTGAGGTAAATTGTTTTTGGAGATGGTAAATGGCATAAACTTGGTCTTGTCATAGTTTACTGTGAGGTAATTCTGGTCGAACCATTTCAAAACACTCTCAAAATCTAACTCGATTTTGATAGACCCTATGCGTCCACTGTAACGTTAAGAGAACTAAGCAGTGGTATTTAATTTTTTAAAATAATTTTTTTCGATTTGTAGACAAAATTTGTGAATACAATAGGCTACTGAATAGTTGGACTTTCCAGTGGTTTATATTACGCAGTAACTTTTCGGGGTGAACTTTTCAGTTTGACCTTTACTGCACTTCATCGGATAATCTATTGATTTATCTTTTGTTTTTTCAGATTTTTAACGGTATAAAAAAATGAGTCCTTCATAAAAAAAGTCGTTTAAAAATGTCATGATGACCTCCTGAGGATGCTAACTTGGTTAGCGAAACGTGCGTTGAAAGACGTGGTGTTGGGAAATTGTTTTCAATACATTCATTTCACGCCAGATTTTCCAGTATGAACTATCATCAATGTTTTGAATTTCATATTTGGAATATTTATTTTCTCAGTGAAAGTAGGTGCAGTGTGAAAAGGCAAGGCACTTCTCTTCCAAGAACAATGCCTCAATAGTCCGCCGTATGTTACACAAGAAATGCACACTGCAGTCGGAACCATAACTCGAATATTAATCTGAAAACCAATAAATTTAATAATATGGACATATCGGAAATGATCGCGTTCACACAACTAACCAATTCTCAGTAATAGCCAGAGGCACATTTGAATTCTGCTAACATATTGATTTATAATCCAATATCCCCCAGCGACCTGGTCAAGCGGCCAGTATCGGTAATAACGGTTTCAACAGGGGCGCCAACTGTGTCGGGGCGAACCCTTTGCCAATTTTGGTTATATATATGAGGCACCGTTACTAGGGATAATCATATTCTGTTTTCATTAAAACTTCACTTTCCTGAGGAAAAACGGCAGATTTGTCTAATAGGAAAAAGTTCTATCAGAATTTAAAAATGTTTCTTTACATCATAAAGGATTCAACTTCAACTATTTCAATCAATTAGTTTTTTTTTTTCATCAAAACAAAAATGCATGCTGTCGAGACAAGTTAGAACATTACCGAACGACCCGAAGCGGAGACTGGCAACGCTCTCAAAGTTTTAGATGTATACTGAGAAACAAATACCTAAATTTTTTCAGTCACATCCGGCCTCATAACTCAAATACAGCTATTTTTTTTATAAAGAATGGATATTTATAAAAACAGATTTCGTGTTTCGTATTATCTTTTATTGTTCCAATAGTCTAAGAGCTAGGAACGTTTTCGAGAAACAAATTTAAGAAAGCTACTTGGTTGATTATTCTCTACGTTCCCTCAAACAGGGTACCGGCTACAACAGGCAGATATATTAGGGGAATTGGCCAACCTGTGGAAATCATAAACCCTGACAAGAGTCAGGCAATATTGTTCACCCGGAGGATGGTACACCCGGAAGGAAACGTCACCACTAACGGACAAGAGGTTTCATGAACTAACGAAGCTAGGTACTTGGGAGTTAACCTAGACAAAAGATGAACGTTCAGGTCTCACGTACGGCAGAGAATAGGAATGGTGAGATCTGCCCGACAAAACCTATTACCAATAATAGGTCGAAGAAGCAACATGGGAGTGAAAGTGAAGCTGCTAATGATGAATACCATAATATTACCAATAATCCTGTATGCCTACACTGCCTGGGGCCAGTGCACAGCGACATACCGAAGACAGATCCAGTCGTATATAAACGCGTGCGTAAACGCTCCAAGATATGTACCTAATAGGTACATATTTCGGGATCTAGACCTGAACATACACTACATAGATGCATATATGAGACAACACAGACAAAATTCGAGCGCATGGCAATCCAGCGCCAAGCGATCTACACAATGCACTAAACAGGAATGACCCCAGATTCCGAGAGAGGAACAAACACAAGAGGCCGACGAAGCAGAACCAGAGACCACAGCCAAAAGTCACTATCAGGCGGCTCTGGTAAGTATAAAAACTTCTCAACCAGATTTCAAATTCATTTCATTTTCAAATTCACTGGTAAACAACAACACTTGCTTGCGATATAAAGACACTCGTCTCCGGTTAGTTTTTGGGGACCCCATGCAAAAATTCAGTTAGGAAATCTATGATAAAAGTAAACATTACATTAGAAAGTAAAAGTACCTAAAGGCTAACTTTCGACTAAAAGAGGTCAGATGTCAATCTTGCTGAAGTGACCATCAGTAAGTTGTGGACCGCTCCGGAGGAACGGGAGTGGATGGACGAGATGGGATGTTCTGCACACAGTAACTGTGTGGCAAACATTTCAATTCAGGGCACTCAACCCGGGATTGGGCATGGGGGTTACCGGATAGCTGGCAGCTGGTAGAGTTTACCTTCATTATTACGCAGCACACCTGTGAGGTTGAAAATTTTGAATTTTGAATTATTTCAAGAATTTTTCTTTTCATTACTTTTTAACATTATTAAAAAACGAATTTCTGATTGTCAGACATTTTTGTTGACAATTTTGTTGTTGACAATTAGGCGCCAGGTATTATTTTTGTATAAATAAAAAAAATTAATTTTAAATCATGTAAGGATGTAATTTTTATATTATTTTATTTATACATAAGTAGGTGCAAAATCAATTTGCCGGACATATAACATGTATTTATCTAAGTTTTGTTAAGTGTACCGTATAGTGCTGAAAATAATACAGTTGTTTGGACCATTGAAGATTCGTTATCGTGTGAAAAACATGAAGCAGCTCATAATCAAATAGTATATTAAGTTTGCCACACGAATTTTGCCGCCCAAGTTGTTGTACGCCCTCAGACTCCGATATTTTAATTATACTTCTCGGCAACATGGATCATCTGAGTGCATGTTTGAAGCTTTGGATTCAGTGAGGTATAGGAAATTATGAACGATTGATAAATTATATCAAATTCTTGGTATTCCTTTATCGAAAGCTCGACCACGTTTCCATGCGATGACAGGATGCGATTGCACGACAGCTTTTTTCAGAAAAGGCAAACTTAGGCCTTTCAAATTGCTCGAAAAAGCTATTTATGATATGAGTGTTAAAAGTAAGGTTTCATTTTGTGAGTGAAAAAATTTGCGAAACGAGCTTAGCGAAGTGATCAATTTTACGAACAAAATAAAACTTACTTTCAACATAAATATCATACAAAGTCTTTTGTACAACTGTCATGTTTTCATAATGAAATAGATGAATTTGATATTTCTATGAAAACACATTTTGACACCTCTTGTCAGTTAACTATTTTCATGTTATCGCATTTGCTGTGTCAGGTGACCGCGATACACCTGGTTACCAACAAACAGTATTGTTCACGGCTCACGCGTTTTAAAGTCACATTCAAAGATCTTGCTGGTATTTATTGTCTTTCATAATGAAGAACAATAGTGAGGAATTGTCTGTTCCTGACGATATTGAAGAGGCCCCAAAAATAGCTTCAACTGAATTGTCATCAAAAAAATCATCTCAGCAGTATGACATCGCATTTTCTTAGCTGGTGTAGACTTTAAAACGTCGAAGGAAATTTCAGCGGAACCGTCTTCTTAGTCTATCTAGAAGAGACATCAAAAATATGGAACTCGTCAACTCGTCAACTTTGTGGAAAAAGTTTTGAATGATAAAGTTGAGTGCGCTAGTTAAAAATAGTGTTAATACTAGCGAGGTTTGGAATTGGCTGCGGTGGTAGTGCGCCCATCTCACGATCAGAAGGCCGTGGGTTCGATTCCCGCCTCTACCAGATATTTTTCTCGAGATAATTTATCTGGTTGAAGCTGGGATGATTCTGCAACCGTGATAGGAATCACATGTTGAAAGGTAAGACATCGTTAGTCCTTAGCTCGTACAAGTTTCTCAACTTGTACGAGCAACTTGAGAGTTGCCGTTCGTATGAGGGCGACAGCTGATTAACGGAAAAACAGATTTTGAACAGATTTGAACAGATATATTTCAAGATAATAGCATTCTTATAGCGTAAAAATGAAAATTATGGGCCCAAAAAATCAAAAACTCTCACGTTTGAATAAGTCAAGAGGTTTATAAATGAGGCACCAGATGAAAAATATTTGATGATAAAAGTTGCTATTATTTTTGGAATATATGGAGCATGCCGGCGTGAAGAGTTGTGTCATTCATTAATAGAAGACGTTAAATTAATGAATAAATCATTGATTGTTCGTTATTTCTGCATTGTTGATAAAACATTGACTGTTTTAATAAATACTTTGCATTACGACCTTCTCTTATCAATCACCAACGTTATGTTCTGAATTAGTCAAATGTCAATGTCTGTTATAGATCATCAACGTTTTTTTCTGAAATACTCAAATTGTAAATGCAGTGCCAACCCAGTTGGTATAAACACATTTACGAAAATGCCCTCTACCATTGCTGAGTTTTTGAATCTCACGGAACCAAAGGAATATACAGGTCACTATTTCAGGTCTTCTGCTTCTTTGCTAGCAGAATCATTAGCAAATATAATGGATATTAAGAAGCCTACAACAGTAGCTGAAGGATACATCGATCAATCTATCTCTTATAAAAAGGCTATTGCTAAAAGAATAATATCAACAGCTTCCTCCAGCGTTACAGCATCGTCCTCTTCACTTCAAGAATTAAATGTTAATGCCCATGAAATCGTGAACTCAGATGGTTCCAATATATAACAAGGCTCTTCCACATAGCAAAGTATTGATATCAGCAATTATTTTAATTGTACTTTTCATATAAATGTTCATTAATAATAATGATAATGATGTAATCAATATAATGAAAAGAGAAATGAAAATTTCTATGTTTTATAC
>WOGP01007617.1:0-11650 GCA_015342065.1 Leptinotarsa undecemlineata
TCCTCTTTTTTGTATCAAGATGGAGTAGTAGAAAGCCAAAAACTTTCTTTCCCAAAAATTAATCACTCCTAAAAAATATAACCCCTTCAATACAAAAGTAAAAAAAATCTTCCAAATAACTAGAAACCAGTCGCTTTGCTATCAGTGATATCAAAAACCATGGAGAAATTTGTAAACCACCATATCCTCAAATATTTGAAAGCCTTCAACATCTTTAGCGATCATCAATATGGCTTTCGAAAACAAATTTTAACAGGCGACCTTCTATCGTATGTCACCTATATTTAGAATAACGCAATCGAAAAACATGGTACTTTCACCATCAACGCTGGTGTTCCCCAGACATACAGATTGTCTTCAACACTCTTTTTATTGTATATTAATGACTCATTGAAAAAAACCAAGAATCCAGTATATTGCTTTGCTGACGATAGTATACTCATCTCATCATTCCATTTGGATTCCAGGACATCGGCTATGGATGCACATCTTCACCTGCAGCAGGAGGTTGCATATCTTAATAACAATCTAGAAGAGATTTCGAATTGGGGTGAAAGTAACCAGGTTCAATTCAATGCCACAAAGTTCGGGCTTCAGTTTTCTCCAAAAAGATCAATGTCTCCGAATCGGATATAACAATATCATGAAAAACTATCCCGCTTTCAGCTTCGATAAGTTTGTTGGGAGTTAAAATGGACACCAATATGTCATGGCATAATCATGTCGCTGGAATTGCAAAGGCTGCTTCTCAAAAGCATGGAACACTGTTCCGAACCAGAAAACTTGACACACCTCAGCAACTTTCAATGCTTTATAAAGCTCACATCAGACCTTCTATGGAATATGACTCTCATGTATGGAGCTGTTGGATTCCGTTCAGAAAAGGGACATCTGTCTGATTGGAGACGCGAACATCACTATATAGATACACGGAAAGTGTTCAAGTGACTTGATATATTTGATTCCATTATTAACGGTTCATATCAGAAATACGCGATGGAATGTGGCTGCCTACCGTTTTGAGGTTCAACTCACTACACCTCGAACTTCAATGTTCAAGAACTCTTCCATTTAGAACTGTGTTTATGTGGAATGAACTTCCTGATAACATTTTTCTAAGTGGATTTAATCTCCAGCGATTCAAATTCAACCCGATCCGTTACTTTCGCACAGACACCGCTCTTTTAATATACATTTCTCTCAGATGACTGGGTTGATGATTGCTTGTACATTTTGGAACCGTTCTAAATGTAAAGTGAAATAGACTGCTTTAGCCAAGTGAGCTGGTAATACAGATACAGTAGAATTTCTGATATATTCGGCCGTTAATCAATCAATCATTCAATCAATACTTTATCGTTATAAAGAATAAGGAATTCTTGTGGACAAAGTACTTATATAAATAAAACTCTAAATGCAAAAGGTACAATTTGTCAGTCAACATATAGTATAAAAATCTTTAACAATATGAGAAAAAATAAGTGAATAAAATAAAAATTATTTGATTAAAAGCTATCCGCATAAAATTCTTCCAAAGTATAATACGGGCGACTACACAGTAAGAAGTAAACAGCCTTTTTAAAATTATCTAATGTGTTAATTTCTCTTATCAAATCAGGTACATCATTGAATATCTTGCAACCTTCATAAATAATAGAGTACATCACTAGAGTTCGGCTTGGGCAAGTAAATACTGTTTTGCTTGCGTGTAGGATAGCTGTTAGCCGTAATGAATTCATTCAGATGTTTTTTGATCAGACAAACTGTCTCCGCTATGAAAATGGCAACAACAGTATGTAGTTTATGCAATACAAAAAGTTGTTTGCATGGATCACGCGCCTTTGCTTTCGAAATGTATCTAATTGCTCTTTTTTGCGTAATCAGGAAGATTTTCATGACATTATTATTTCATACTCCCCAAAATGGGGAGCCGTATCTGAGATGGGATGCAATTACTGCATGGTATACTATTTTTGAAGCAGAGGATCCCAATTTCTGCGATATCATTTTTACAGAAAAACAGTCAGGGGCCAGTTTTTTATTTAAATTCATTGCATGCTATTCAAATTTCAAGTTATTTTCAATGAATGCCCCTAGGAACTTAGTGCTGTTTCGGCTCTCTATGTAACCTTTATCAAGTTCGATGTTACCAAGATCACACCTGAAGTGTAATATATTGGTTTTTGAAACGTTGAGAGCAAGGAGGTTTTAGTCGCACCAACTTTTTAGTTTGTAGTACACCACAGTTTACTATTAATTTATCAGAAACGGATGAAGTTTTAACTATTTGTGTGCGATTTTTTAGGTAGGATTCTATCCAATTGTATACAACTCCTCTGAAGCCATAATGGTATAGTTTAGCCAGTAGTATTTGATGATCAACACAATCAAAAGCTTTGCTGAAGTCGCAGAACACGGCGGCTGCAGCCTCCCCGCAGTTGACATTTGTGTATATTTCTTGGATAAATGAAAAGATGGCATCACTCGAGTTTTTTTTCCTGAAATCCGTATTGGTTTTGTGATATTATACTATGTTTTTTCAAGAGTTTTGTTATTCTAATTTTTTGCAAGTGCGGGTATAAGTGAATTCTTTCCGAAATTTCATCAATTCCATGCGTTTTTTTATTTTTTATTAATGACATGACTTCTTTTAACTCACTCACATCCGTATCATAGGATAATAGTGACTGAGAAATGGTAAAGTTGCCAAAGTATTTCATCGAGTCAGTATTTTTGTTATTCTTTGTGTTATTTTACTGGCAGCAGTGCAATAATACTTATTCAATTCGTTCGGTATTAGAGTAGTATCTGACTTGTTAGTGTAGTTTTTGCCTCTTAGTTCATTTGTAATATTCCAGCTGATTTTGGATTTATTATCAGATTCATTAATTGTATTTCTGTAAAAATTTTCCTTAGCTAATTTAATAATTGTCCTGTAGATCCTTCGATACTTAGTGAAGTATATGAAGTATGTGAAGAAAAAAGCTGCGTTAGTGTATTTTCTCATATAATGCAGGCGTCTTAAATTTTTTGATGATGTTTTGATTCCAGCCGACAATCATTGCTTTATTTTACGCTTGCCCCAAAGTTTTTGTAAAGGGAAGGACTTATGGAAAAGTGTTACAAGATGTTCATGAAAAGATTGGAAGGGTTTCTCTAGGTCTAGTATGTTATTCCACTGTAAAGAACTTGCTGATTCTCTGAATTTATCAAAATTTGCTTTGCCGTATATTCGCCCATACTTATGTACTTTTGATTGAGTAAAGCAGATGCCAAATGATCTTGAAACCGCTTCATGTCATTTCATCATTTCTACTTACTCATACGTATTCTTCGAGGGGCAAGGCATTCGTGCTTCAGCCTAGCATCACTGGTGTTCTCTATGGCGAATCAAAAAAGCGTTTTCTGGTGTTGAACCACTAATAATTAATTTTTTACATTGGGTTCTTGAAGATAACATAGGTAATGAACATTCCACGAGTCAGTATTTTGATGTGAAGTGTGTATTTGTAATAGTGAAAAAATTTGGTACCGATTTTCTTTCGTAGTCTATCGTTAAACACTCTATCCCTGGCGAATCCACCTATAATGTTATTTCGTTACACGAATACAGTCGTCATTCCTGTCAACCTGGAAAACAATCTTCTAAAATCCACAATTGAATCATTATCTCCCATTTATTCTATTTATGATAATAATTATAAAATTTTCACTCTATGAATTTCATTCAAGACACTTTTCACTAAACAGTGCTTCATCATTGTTTACTGATAGTAAAAACGTATTTCTTATTTCAGTCTTGTTCATGTTCTGGAACAAAACCGTATGTAATTGCCTCACTAATTTCACTTAACTATACGGAAAATTTTGTTACTGTAACTGAACTTTCACTTTTCTTCAATTGCACAACTTTCCTATCCCATTCCATACGCAAATTGAGGATAAGTTTTTTGATAGTTGTGGATTTGACAAGTTATCGTAGCAGTCCGAACTCTGAATAGTAATAGTCAAATTTTGTATTTCATTTAAGAAGTCTGAAATAATGTCAAGCTTTTCCTCTTTTATGTCAGGATACGTAGAGTTCCATAGAGTTTTTCGGAATTGATGTATAAAATTCATCCAATCTCCGGGCTCATAAGAATAAACTTGACTATTTTTCACTGAATGATTGTCAAGCTATAATCTGATACATTTCCTGTTTTTCCGTCATATTTTCTTGAACAATTGTTTGAGTGTATTGTTTACTATTTGAATTTTGTGAAATCTCTTCATTTTTGTCTAGATTATTTACCCAGTTTTCAATGAAGGGTGATTCTTGGGTCATGGTTTTTTCTTCTCCAACTGAATTTTTTTTCTTAATTTTCAATCTTTTTTCTTATCGAATTTTCCAGCTTCATTCTTCTCCTGGATTGACTACTCGATTCTTTGGATGAATCGAAAGGCCACTTGTGTGACTGGTTACTTCTGGTTAAAGAATTATCCTCGATTTTAATAGTTATTGCAATAATAATACTTTCATAAGTATTTAAATTCTGGTTATTTTTGCCAACTATTCAAAATATATCCATGCTCACTTGTACATTGGCTTATTCTTTGACATTAGTTAAGTCCAATAATATACTCGTGGTTCGACCTAGTATCACTGATGAAACCTTTGACAGGTCGAAAGAGCGTTGTCTGGTTTTGAATTACAAATGCTCGTTCCAGAATAATATTAATAACAATCTTTATTCAATCCTTTCAGATCACATACAGCAATATATAGGATATATATGATAGTAGACACGTTAACAATCAGCCATATTAAAATATGTATCAGTATTCAACAGATTTGTATCCATATACATAGAAACATTTATTTAATTCATATTCATACATACAAGCAAACACTCTATAGTAACATTTATCTTGCAAATTTCCTTTCAATCTACTATACGCAATTCTATACGCATTTTTTTTTTCATTAAATGATAAGTTGTGTGCAGGAATTCTGATGAGGTCTTCATTCCTAGTTGGATAATGATGGTCATCGAGAAGCTCTCTGATGCATCTCAAATTGTATATTTTTGAAAATATGTTCGACAAGATTCATCTGGTTTTAGACTGAAAATGTGTCAAATAATTCTTTTCTGTGAAACTATGAACGGATGTTGGTATTAAATGATATCAAATTGACTGAAACTATGTGAAAGCATGTATCGATCATATCAAACAAAAGTTTTCTTGATCTGAAAATATTTTCAGTTGAATCCATTATATCTGAGCGTACCTACTTGAAGCTCCGGAGCTACACTTGTACTTGTCCCTGTCTTGTACCCCTATTATCAATATGTGACGCAAGCCGTTTTTGGTTATGTTCAAGTCAACCAGCTAAACGAATGAAAGAATTCCAAATCAGTGGAAAACAAAAATAATTACCAAATTGGTGAGGTTTTCCAAAGTATCTGCATTAGCAGAAAATCCACCATCTACCTGTAGATAGAGAGCCTGAATCCTAAATCACCGGAATATAATCTAGATGAGTCCAGGTTATGAAATAATTCTTCAAAGCAGAATGAAGATAGCGAATTTAAGATCCAAAGTGTTTGCCTTAGAAATTTAATAGAAACTTTTCAATCATATTCGAGTAATTCAGAAAAAAAATTCTAAACTGTGGCAATTATCTCGTTAGCAATCTTTTCAATGAACTTAAAGACTTTTCAGGAGAACATTTGACAAGTATAGAACTGCCCAAGGAAGTACAAAGAAGGTATGAGAGAGGAAACCTGAAAAAGAAAACCGAAGTTGAGAAGTTCTTTTCCGTTCACTAGTTCAGATTCTTTCTGTGATTTTTCAGAGTATATGTTCAATTTTCTCACATTGAGTCTCTATTGTATTTGCATTTGAATACTTAGTCATTTGTTCATGCGTTGTCACGTTCATTCAATATCCAACCATATTATTTATAGGTCCGCATCGAACTGAAATGATAATTTGCAGCATTTTCAATTTTTTTTGTTCGAATACAAGACAGAATACATAACCATCCATCAAACTCGGGTGAATGTTATATGTATTTTCAATAGCTTGAATGTATTTTCCCCAACTGTTTTATTAAAAAGGGTATATTGAAAAGTTTCCATTTGCCACTCATAAACCCTGTACTTGAATAAGAAGCCAATATTCACACTGAGATCTGTTTTTCTGAATCATCCAGACTGAATGAACCACGATTAAATTCAGTATTTTCTGATATTATTGTGTATAGAGCTGGTCACCTCAATAACATTATACCGTGATCCAGGTCCATCGCAAAAAACATCTGTAACTTCTTTATTATCCTTCATACAACTCATACATATTATAATATGATTTTCAATAATTCAATAAGCCTTCACATTTACAAAAAATATATTATTCTATGTTTATTGACAAGAAACATTATTTATATGTTGTATTTGCAATCGTGACTATGAATTATACCAAACAAAAACATAACAGAAATTTTTGGGAAAGAAAGTTTTTGGCTTTCTACTACTTCATCTTGATACAAAAAAAAAAGGATAAGTGAATCTTATCCTTTTTTAAGGAAAAGAGAGAAAGTAATCAATTTAAAATTTAATCCCAAAAATTAATCACTCCTAAAAATATAACCCCTTCAATTCAAATAACAGAAATTGTTTTTCATTATTGGTTGATTCTGTAATTTTGGGATAATTGACATGGTTTTACTTGCATGCTTCCTTTCTTCTTCACTACAAATGACTTGGTTTGAGACAACTCCATACCACCTGTTTATTAATGATATTGAAAATGAATTAATTGTCAGGATATACAGGGTACAAATAGAAACAGTCATAATATTACCCAATCATGAATTAGGAACAGATATACAGAACAATAAAATAGGTTAACAAATTCAGAGTAAGAAATATTTATTCAACGAATATACATTATTGTCAATTGAAAAACGGTTTCAAAGCACACTTCAAACTCATCAGCGTCAAAGTTTTCATTTCAACAAGTAATTTGTTACGAATTCTCAAGCCTATGTGGCAACAAGACTTGACACGAATGTCATACTTGAGAATAAGAACATAGTGGTTTTGACTTTGCCTTCTTCCAAAACTATGTATGGATTAGATCGAAATTAGGGTATTTCTATAATTGAAAATATGTACAAATGCTTCCAAAATGGACAGACTACACAGAGTTGCGATTTTGTTTGTTTTGAAAATATTTCTGCATGAGTTTCTAGGGGTGACATTGGCTATGATACGAAGAATCTTTTTCTAAGCAATAGGTAGACTTGTATCATCTGAGACTGAGATAATATAGTTTTGAAGTTTCTGAATATGTAGCAAATTGAGTTCAATTTCTTGACTATGAAATTACAATAGTTTTTCCAGCTTAGATGTTCATCAATAAAGACCCGCAGAAACTTTGTTGACTCAATATTCTCTAGTGAGTTCAAATTCATTTTTATTTTACTTTAACTGCATACCTATTTTCTGGAGATTATGAAACTATATCATATGCCTTTTAGAAGCGGCTAAATAAAAAGAGTTTATGTTACACAATGTAGACATATTATTCAAATTCATGTTACATAACTCGAATGATTTCTCATCAGTTTTTCAACTGATAATGTGTCAAGAGCAAAGTACATAGCTCTGCAATTTCATCTAAATCATTGGTATAGAGCAAAGACAATCTCTATCCTAACACGGATTCCTGCGGAACACTTATATCAGTACAAGATTTTTCAGACATTCAGTTGAGTTGACTCCTGATGTTATACTGACAAATTGTTTCAGATTAGCAATAAATGATTCAACTCATTCAAATGTTACTTCACCAGCTCCAAGAGCATATAATTTATCTAGAGGAATATCGTGTTTGATGCAGTTAAATGCTCTGCTCCACTCACAAAAAACCCCAACAGATCTGATTTCAGCTTTATAAAGAATTAAAATTTGCTGAGGTGTGTGCAGTCTTCTGTTTCGAAAGAGTGTTCCAAACCTTTGAGAAGCAGCTTTTGCAATTCCAGCGACAAGACTGTGCCAAGACATATTGGTGTCCATTTCAACTCCCAACAAACAAACAAACAACAAAAAAACAAACATGCCGTTATTATATCCGATTTGGAGATATTTTTCCAATGTTTCCAATGTTTTTCAATTTTTCCAATGTTTCGACTAGCAATTAGCTTTATTGACAGAGCTCGCAAACTCCGTACATCACTGCATACTCCGCATATCATGTGTATTTTAAATGTGAGACTCTGGATCACAGAAGACTAGCAATCTATAGACATACCATGTCCAGAGAAATATAATAAATACTTATCCATCAAATCATCTGTACAATTAGTACAGGGAACAAGATTTGTGAAATACGTGTCATAAAAGAGCAAAAACAGCAGCATTTCCAGTCATAGGTCTAATTGTAAATTTAGTTTTATATTTTGTCCTATGTTCAATGACTATAAGATTATTTTATTTCTTTCTGGCAATGGTTGTCGGGTTTCCTTCTAACAATCGTAGGATTCTGAATTCAAAAAACTTTAGTGATTTTCCACGTATTCTTTGTTATTTATAACAATAAACTATCCGAATGGATTTAGTTCATAATCTTACGAATTGCACTTTATTTATTTATTAAAACTGTCACTGAACAGCACAGTGAGTAAAATGAAATTATTGTTGGATTATAACTCACAGAAAAAGTTATAAAAAATGGTTACTTTAAAAAAAATTACAAATAAGTTGTAGAAGAGAATGCCTTATGTGCAATAACAGCTTTAAACTAGGTTGAACTGCTGATTGAAAATTAATGAATTACGTTACCACTGAACAGGGAAGATAAATCCCTTCGAAATGATTTGTCTATTTAGGATTCTTTTCCTCTTCTCATCTGAACTCTTATACTGAATGAAAATTAATTGTCGAGAACTCATCACTCGGTCGTGAAAAATGTAAATTGCCAACTAATAAAACCATTTATAACGATGAGTATTCACAAAAGAAGGGCATCATTATTGCACCGAAAGTTATGGGACCGGCCGACGCGCGGAAAGTTCAAAACAAAAGCTATGATTAAAAAGACGTGAAATTCCATCAGTAGAGTCCAGTCAGCGATGGTCTGCGGGTGGCAAAAATGTCCTGCCCTTAGACAGCGAGGATTTTTCGCCTTGGGAGGCAGCTATCTAGCATCCGGTGCGGCTACCCGGGCCATGTCATTACTACGACTCGTTAAAAAGCACACTCAACCTCCTAATTGGTCTAGTATAGCCGACCTGACAGTTCAAATAAGTCGAAGTATCGTTTGTTTAAGCCGCTAAGGATACATGATGTAGGCAAAATCTTGTCGGGTCCCATGAACAAACAACGAATCAGGAACCCGCTTGCTACATTCGACGACCATTCGAAATTGTATTTTGAGTACCTTGACTTGATACAGTCAAAATAGGTATTTCACTTATTCTAGCTCAAGATATAATTTGGAAGAATGTATACAGCAGCAAATTGTAACAATTTATAGTGCTGCAAAATAGAGTCATTAGGGACATCTTGTTCGTTATTCTACAAATGAATAAATTTCAAAAATTAATTTTATAAGTAGAAGAATGTTGAATATGGTAACTGTTGAAGATACGTGATAACAGTTGGATTGCCCTCCCAATTTGCAACGATCAAGGATTCCGACAGAACTAGAAGTATTTTGATAACAAATTTGCGATTCATCCAGTGTACTCGTAGGTTTACACTGAAATGCTCTGTCTTCAGTTGCGCAAGTATAATGTACCAAATGAAGTATCAAATGTGATAGTAATTCTGTGATTATATATTATTATTATATATTATTTCTAAAACGGTAAAAATAAAAATAACAATGAAAATTATTTGGCGCTCCAAGGCGACTACATTGATTTCAGTGGCGCAGTGCAGCAGCTGCAGGAAAACCCGGAAAAACCTGCAGCACCACATCATCTGAAGATCTTGATCTGCCAATATCCTCTCTCTCATTACACAAAATAAAGAGTATCTCCAGAGTCTCCAATAAATTCAATACATCGCCAGAACACTTCGTGACCCAACTATCGTCAAACTCAAACCAGTCCCTTTCGTCTTTGACCAAGGCGTAATAATGTCCAAAGTCAAGGCCCGAACTACAGTGAACAATGACTGCATGAATATTATAATACTGGTCTGCTAGATTAAAATGTTCTTCTATTTCGAACCTTCGAAAGAGTTTCTCGCTTCCGTCAAAGGTTGAGTCTTGTTTGAAGATCATCAGTGTAATTATTAGATTGACTGGTGCCTCAGCTATACTTGTTTCCTTTTAACAGTCAGTTGGGTTGGCGCATGTTTGGCAATACAGTCGATCATTACCTGCTTAAAATTCCATTTTCAGATGATTTAACAATAACATTTGCACGGACTGGTTATTTTATTAGTCATATTAGGAAACGCTAGATGAAGTTCCAGAAATTCACATAAGTTTTCGCTACCTCTTGAACATTTACTACAAAATAAACAAGTGAGGATGTTTTCAGAAACAGATTTACAAAAACAAGACGAGATGGACTGTACGGAATCATTCAATCCAGAGCGGTCAGGAGTATTGATTTTGCTATTGTTTTGCTCATGAAGAGTATTCAACAAGAACCCCAAGAATTCGCAACAATCCTTTTGTTGTCTTAACGAGTATCTAGGGGTCTTCAAAGACTCCAGGAAATTGGTTGGAACTGCAGCTGCATGAACAGATGTTTGAGTTTGTAATTAGTTTGTAAGTAGGAAACATTCCCGTTCTAGTTCATCATTAAAACCTCATTCTTGAAATTTTTTGTCATGAACAACACTTGTAAGGAAGAACATGTTTCACAGAATTTCCATAAGAACCATTTCTCAAGCTGCGATCGATCCTTCCAAGTGAAGAAGGGTTTCGTAGAGGGTCGATTCAGCTTTTGCTTCATAAAACACTTTCACTGAAAGGGAACCAGACCTACGAGGACATCAACTCATATTTGTGGGGCAAGAATGACCATTAACCGCACTGAAAAAGAAGAAGGTGATTCTATCACTTGTGAATTAACTTTGATAGGAGACTCATGAATATCAACGTATCTCGGCTTGTTTCGAAGAGATTTTAGTTCCGTTCTGAAATCAGGGCAATGCATGATCTCATCAAAATCATGTGAAGGCGGAATGGTTCCAAGGACCGAAGCAGCATTGCCACGTTGAATAGCAATAACAATAGTAATTACATTACAGTTCTGTTGGGTAGTGAATAATAATAATAATAATAATAGCATTTATTACCCAAAAGTTAAAAACCATTTACAGGGTTAACTAAGTATGTTAAAAAAATTATATCGAATCTTATAATAACAAATTTACAATTTGAGAAAATGAATGAATATTATAATGTAATAAAATAAAAAATTTAAAAAAAACTATACCAGAAAATTAAAAAATTAAAAAATAAAAAATTCTCTAGGAAATACTGAGATGCAGTGTCAACAATATATTCTGAGGAATCATAATTGATATCACACAAATTTTAAATTGAATTGAAATTGTTGCAAATGCTAAAGATAGGTGCCTTGAAATACAAATTTGTTCTGGTCAGTCGGCTATAAAACGTTTTTGTACTTCCAGTTCTGAAA
>WOGP01007618.1:0-11649 GCA_015342065.1 Leptinotarsa undecemlineata
AAACAGGGTGATACCTACCTGCTCTTTATGAAACGACATAATTTTGCAATGCGGACTAGGGAAGTGACAGAATTTATTGACGGATCACCCTGTAGCGCTTTTGAATACTTAATGAGATTTTATTACTCTACACTCTTTTGAAATAGACTATAGTCTGATTCATCAGATTTGTCTGAGAAATTAATAATCAAGTAATTCTATATAGTAATGGAAAAAATGGATTATTCGAGAAAGTTGCCAATGAAATAATCAATTGTCGATATTATACAAAGTTCTTATTGAAATATTGTGAGAATCTTTATCAATACTATGAATTTTTGATAATTTTATTCGCGAGTTGAAATAAGACGCAATAAAAAGAAAGCTATTGAAAACACACCAGATGTTCAAACAGTTATCAATATTTTCTAATTATTCAATTTGTTGCTTGCCAAAAATCTAGGAATGAGAACGCCCAACCACTTTCACTACTAATGGGAGAAATATCATGGGAGAGGCTCATCCGATAAATAAGACCATTCATCAATGTGAGGATGGATTATTTTGAACCATTTCACGTTAAAATTGGTCAAAGAAAAGAGAAGCGTCTGTCCATAACAGCCATTCACCTGAAAATTCCACACACTCTCAACAGTGAATCGGCTATCATGGCTATATTGAGAATGGTAGCGAGAAAAGGACAACCAAAGGTAACATTTTGTGATAATGGAATACATTTCCTTGCTGCCGCAAAAGAACTGAAAAATGCTCTCCAAAACATAAACAATTCATTTGTTGTGGATACAATGTCTAGAGTTCAGATTCATTACACCAGTAGCCCTACATATGGAAGAAACATGGGAGAGGTTAATTGGATTCATCAAAAGAATAATATAAAAGGATTTGTATGAACAGTCTCTCAAAGAAAAAACTTCACAAACTTTTGCTGAAGCTGAGCATATGGGCAATTCCAGGCGCCTTACTAGAGTATCAAACGACCCATCCGATCTTGAAGCACTTACATAATCCTTTTTTTTGTAGTCGTCAAGTGAAGATAGCTCTTGTATAAGCCTTAGCCGAGACAATAGAGAATAGAGAAAACACAGATGTTGTTCGATAACTTATAGAGCCGTTGGGTCGAAGAATACCTACTCACATTATCAAAACGAAGTGAACAGAATAAAAATCAAAGTTGCTGATGTTGTTATAATAATTGATAATACCAAGGAATGCATAGAAGTTGGGACGCGTAACTGCAGCTTGGCCAGGTCCTGATAGCAGAGTACGTGTCGAAGATGTAGTAACTTCAAATGCCAAATAGAGGCGACCAGTGGCAAACATTAGTTTATTGGATCTAGAGTTTTCTCTACTCCCTACTGCTGAAGCGTAGGGAGGATGTTGAAACTCATCATTCAGATTCCCTAATTATTCAATTAGTTGCTTGTTATTGAGTTTCTTGCTCACCATATAGTTGTTATAAAAAAATTGACTGTCAGAAGTTATTTTGGAAAAGTCATTAAAATTTTGTTAGACTGAAATATAGTTTTATTAATGATTCCTAAAAGGAATAATAAATGAATTCCTAACACCAGACCGAAAATATTGTTAATTGGCAATCGTTCCAGCCTAGTCCGGGAAGTACGTACTTTTCGGACTAATAATCCGGAAGGTACGAAAAGTAGGAAGAATGTTGGTTATGAAGTTAACAGATCAGAGGTCTTCAACATGGAGTAGATCAACAAATTCCATGTCTAACTGAAAAAACATTATTTTCAGTAATGCAGTAATTCAGTATCTGAATTCCCATATTGTTCTAGGTTGCCTAACATAGAATTCTGATTTGATGAAGCCTCAAAGAAATATTGAAGAGGAGTCATATCCGGTGCCTACCAATCTAGCACATGCGTGGGTATGGCTGATCCAACCAATTCCTCACTGGCATAAAATATATGAGAACGCATCATTTCGTTGAAAAACAACTGTATTCCCGAATTCATCTTGATTGTTGGCCATCATTTTTTGAATCCGTAGGTGAATGAATTTTTCAAGAATTTCTAAAGTTAAACCACCAGTCAGATTTTTTTCTAGATATATGAAACCAATAATTTGATTTTCCATTATTCCAGAGTCGAGTTTGAGTGTGACATTCTCGAAAAATATGTGGGTTTATGTCTTACCAATATCACACATTTTGGTGATTGACATTTCTGTGTAGTCGTCACTGAAACAAATACTTTCCATGCAGTTTAAATTTTCATTGAAACCGTCGGATATTAACTTTCAAAACTTCATTCATTTTTGAATGGTTTCATTCAGCTTGCTTTTTATGATTGTTTCCTAATTAATTTGTTTTGGTCAAATTTAGTAATTGAACTTTGATCTCGTTTCTGTTGTCAGATTGATGTGATATTTGGTACACACATTTATGTTTGATGACAACGCAATTCAATAAATTCTGTATCATTGTAAATCCAAGATGACCGTGACTACAAAGTGGCGGATTCAATAATTTTCCACAACTACCTCAAAATGAGTACTAATTGACCAAGCTTGACTAGCAGAATATTAGTAAACATTGAAAAGATGCAAATTCTAGATGGCCGCAGCTATGAAATGAAGGATTATATATTCTCCACAACTACCTTAATATGGGTATCAAATGACAGAGTTTGAGTAGCACTATATAGTAGTTCACTGGGAAAAAGATGCAAGTTCAATATAACCTATACAAAGAATTTTGTCAACTCAAAATCTGTATAAAAACATGGATCTCCCACCCAAATTGAGGACTGTGTGGCGGTAGGGTGGCTAAAAATGATTCGTCGTTAGCAATGCACCACCCAAGTAAAGAAAAAATGTTAGAACGTTCCGATAACTGTGTGGCCTTGAGGTGGATAAAAATTAGACACTGAAAACTTGATAATAAAATAGGTAGAAGGAAATTGTTGAAATGTTTCATTGAGGAATGCACCAAAAGCTAAAATATAATTCGGAAAGTCCTATGTAGCAGCCATCACACTATTCTCCTTAGTAATCTACGGTATTGATCAGATGAAAAAATAATAAAATAGATGAATGTACTGATTACATCTTTATACTCAGGTTACGCTACACCCAACGATTTTATTTTTTCATCTGATCAATAATGTATACTGCTGATGAGAGTGGTGTAATGACTTCTACCTATAACCTCTCGAATAATTCTTCAGTTTTAAGTATATTTTTCAATGAAACTGTTCAACATTAATTTTTTTACACAATTTTCAAGGCTCATTTCCATTTGATTCATGTAATATATCCAGTTCCACGAGCGAAATGTATGTCTTCTGGGGTATCTATTGAAGGTGGCTTCTGAGAAATCATTCTAACGAGCAAGCAACTCCTATCGTGGACTGCATGGGGTTATTCACTATTTACGCAATGATTGCAATGATTTTTATCTGTTTCTCGACCGAGATAGATTTTCATCCAGCAAGCAGTGTTTTTTAATTTCTCAACCAAATCCCTTAAAAAGTTTCTGCAGATTGGAACATCAGACATTCAACACCCTTTCTGCCTCTTGTGTAAATGATGATTGCTTCTGTTTTTCCTCTGAAGATCTCTTGCGATCTCTTGAAAGTTTGAACGAAATGATATGAAACAAATTCTCAGTATCAATAGTGACAGCAATCGTGCTATTACTCTCCTTTGCTAACACTGATTAGAATATTGTCTATATAGTTGATCACAAAACAATCCTAGATCGGATTCAAACAGAAATGTACTTATTTTTCGAAGACTTCGATTCAATTTTATTTCAAATATGCAAATATTTTCAGCATTATATATGAAAACTATTTCAGGAAAGAGTAACAGTGCTAGCAAATTTACACTGAGTAGTCTAGGGACTCGCTCTGTAGCTGGTGATTATACCTAAAGTAGTTGTTTTTGATTTAACAAACATCAACAAGAAATAACCACAACTCTCGTCTTATATAAATTGAGCAAGACGTCGAGCGAAGTTCATAAGAAGCACAAAAACTTGAAAACAGAGCTATGTGGTTCCATTAGGGAGGTCAACAATGCACATCTGTCCCGATTCCCAACAGCGGGAGCAGCAGGAAAGCGTCATGCCGCGATTTGTATAGGTGCCCTTCCGTCGCATCTCTATTAGAAACTTTGTCACGCTTTCATTAATCTACGTTTTATGCCGAATCATCCCATCCTCGATGTGACACGTGCTTATTGTACCTTTCAATCTGAAATTCGCATTCACCAACATGACGCTTTCCACGATATTAATAACAAAAAATGGTCGATAATGGAATCCGCGATGAATTTTCATTGAAATTGGTTATTCCGTCAATAATTTTCATAGCGATTCGTTAATTTTGGGGCATGTGCGGTATAATATGCAAATGGTGGTGAATAACAGCGTAGCAACAATTTTTATACCTCGCTTCAGAATGGTGCTATTTCATTCAATGGTGAAGTGTTGTAACTAACTGCACATTCGTCCTATAAGGACATTTCCGAACTAATACAATAAACTGAAAATTATTTGATAATAGTAGGCACGAGTGATCTGGTTGGAATTCTGCCAAACACTATTTTTTTTAATAGTATTCTGCAATATTATCTGATGGTATTGCACACTGAACTCAGTGATTATCTCCATCACAGAGAATTTGTTATTTTTCAAGACCAAATTAGGTCTTGAATTAATAGTTTTATATAAGTACCAAACTCAACAAACTCAGGGCACTAACACAGTAACCAAACATATTACACATAACAAATCAGTCGAACCAAATATCCAATTCAACGAAAATATTATTATTTCGACCAAAGTATAGTACAACCAAGAGAAAATTCCAGCAATGTCCTGAGGCCCAAAAAATGCACCAACAATAATCAACAGTTTGAAACAGATGGAGCATATAAAATTGATGAAGTAATTCAGAACCATCCATTTACATCATCAAACCATAGAAAAACAGGCTTAATGAAAATTATAAGTACAACTGAAAATAAGAGGAAACTATCTTGTTCTGACCAAAGCTGATTAATCGAATACAATCGTTATACTTGAACAAGAAACATATATTTATAAAATTAAATCAGTCATTGATATTGAAAATCTTACTGTTACCAAGAAAGACTCAAAAATAACCAGTCAAAATTAACCATGAGATCGAATTGATACAGTGCCTCCATGACCAGAAAAGCCATGAAACTGAAGGGCACCACAGTTCAGAAAGCAAAAAAGGATTATATGATTGCACGTACATATCTACCGTTTATTCCTAGGGTCACAGACAGAATTGGAAAACTATTGGGCAAACACGACATCGAAACAGTCTTCAAACCAACGAGGAAAAAACAACAAAGCCTCAGGTCGGCTAAAGGTAAATGAGACCCATTATCAGCAGCGGGGGTCTATCGCATACCGTGTAGTTGTGGAAAGGTATATATCGGAACCACCAAACAATCCATGGAAACAAGAGTAAATGAGCATAAAAGGACCTGTAGACTACGCCAAACGGATAATTCAGCTGCGGCAGAACACGCACTTAGTGAAGGAGACCACATAATTTTGTTTTAAAACACAGGACTAATTGCCCCCAACCAGGGATACCATAGCCGATACCGATCCACAAACACACAAACAACAGAAAAGAAGTAGCGGTGAACCTCAACCGAATATGTAACCCCATTTTGAAGAATTCTACAATAACGAACAGGCAGCAAGATTGATGATATTCCTGGGTAAAGGGTAGGTACGAGTACAGGTACAAGTGCAGGTACAAGTACATGTACAAATTCAGGTACAAATACAACTGATTACCTGACAAAGCGAAAATACGCTTTACGAAGCCTAAAAGTAGTTATCGGATAGCAAGACATGATGGTTAAACCTCTGAAGAAGCTAGCTACTCGCGTCAGCGAAATGTCAGGAAGAA
Source organism: Leptinotarsa undecemlineata (assembly GCA_015342065.1). Taxonomy (NCBI): domain Eukaryota; kingdom Metazoa; phylum Arthropoda; class Insecta; order Coleoptera; family Chrysomelidae; genus Leptinotarsa; species Leptinotarsa undecemlineata. Next base: position 5,922 of record WOGP01007618.1, read on the forward strand.
ATTCCAAAAAACTACGGTTTTCAAACTCTAAAAGCAATGACACACTTAACAAGTTTTTCAAAAATATTACCAATTTTGTCCCACGTCACAGCATTGAAAATTTACTGATTTAAGTAGAGAATATTAATCAAGCCACATAATTCAATTTTAGTTTCATTCGATGTAAAGAGTATTTTGTGCAACATACCGACCAACGAATGTGAGCCTTCGTTTTCAGATATATTAGATCAAGCTAAAGTAGACTATATCACTTATTTTGAAATCTAAACAGCTTTCGATGTATACAGGTTTACCGATGTATTAAGGTTCACTAATGGGCTCACCTCTCAGTCCACTTATGAACAGCTTGAAGATCACTATAGTAACTTCCGACCTGGGTAAAAAACATATTCATGTCTGGTGCAAGTATGTAGAAAATATTATCGTCTATTTCAGAGGTACTACACGATAGCTGAACCAATTTATGGCATTTATGAATGATCTCAATAGAAATATACAGTTCACACTCCAGACAGAGATAGAAAAACATATTAATTTCTTAGACCTGACCATCACATATAATAAGAATAAATTTGAGTTTGATGTATTTGGAAAACCGAGCTATACAGACATAACAATCCCAAGTGAATATTTCCATCTCGACAGTCCTAAATTAGCAGTAATGTTGCACAGAGCATTCTTGCTAGCATCATCTGCTAACAATTTAGATAGGAAAATTAATATAATTACAGAGATAGGAAATTATAATTATTTCAACATAATAACAATTCAGAAGTCGGTCAGAAAATGAAGCCTTAAATTTACTTACCGATTTTCATGTAATCATTGTGCCTTAGTGAGGAATCAAGCTATTTTAACTTTGTGAGCTATCTAATTTTATTGACATGCTTCATTTATATATATTTGATTTTTGACACGGCCATCAGTTCCGACTTCCATTGTCTAATATGATATGAAATTATTTCAAATCCCTGAAAGAATCTGTAAAAAATTTAAAATGATTAGCTGAAAAAACCATTTTTTTAAGCAACAAACTGAAATGACAATGAAATAACATACAAGAAACAACCATAAAAAAAAACAAAAAAAATTGAACTATCAACACGAGCATAAAAATTAAAGAAATATCAAAAAGGAATACAAAATTAAAAGATTTAAAACCAAGTTACTTCACAATGTTTCGATTGTTAGTATTCACAAACGTCTTTGGATTTTTCGTCGTTGTATGGAAGTTTTTCAAATCTTGATATATTGATGGAGTATTATAAAAATGAAAAAATATCAGTATGATTCCACAGCGAATCTATAACTAGTCGTTTCATCTCAAAACCATACACAGTTCATTGGTTTGTATGAATTTTTTTCAATGTCGCCATTTCGTACAATAATGTTTCCCCTGAAACTTATCTCTTCCAAGAAATACCGTTTTCGATTTAGTGTTTTTTCCTATTTTTCTTAATAAAGTGAACATTTTTATTACAGGTCGAGTTACCAAATGCATCATTTTCGATTGACGTATTGGGGGCAAATGGCGAGCACAAGTGGTGGGAACACCAGTTAATCATCGCGGGTTGCTTGGAGCCTAACTTAACCTAGCTAAAGTCCCAGGAGTTTTAAGCGATCTATTATAATAAATATTAAAAATGAAGTTGAATGGATGAGAATAGTGATAGTAATTATTGACTTTATCTCACTATTTCCTCCTCTTACAATTTTCTCTAATTAGAAGCTTATATGAAGTTCCTGAAAGAAAAAAAAATATAAAATGTTATTCGAGAAATTCAACTGAATGAAATAGACCAGCAGAAGTGGATACGTAATTGTAAGCTATTTTTTTTTGGGGAGAAAGCTATGCTATTTGTGGTAGACAATGATAGGAAGCACAGAAAGTGTTCGAGAAATTTAATGCTCATGGGAATTTTGCGAACAGAGAAGCTGCGTGGTCTAGAAACCAATGATGGAAAGTCTATTTTTACTGTATAGTGATTTATATTTAAGTACATTTTCTGAATGATAATCTATGATTATCTCTCAGAAACCGAAATAATTTTGTAACCCAGGGTATTTCTTCTGGAATGGAATCAATTTGGTTCTAAAAAACATAAACTAATAAACATGAATATATTTCTGTAAACTAATCACAGACCCAATCGAAGAAAACGCTGAAACAGCTCAAAAGCTATTGAGTAAAACTATAAATATGGGATTTTCAATCTACATAAATGGTGAAAATAAACAGGGATATATTTTTAGGAGAGGTTGAGTTTAGGAAAGGAAGGATTTGGCAATATGCGTCTTGCGATTGTATTGAAATATCTCAGATTTTCTGTTAGAGATCTTTCAACTCATTAGGTTGATAAAAATAAATTTCATTTTCAATTTCACCCCAAATAAAACATTTAGAATTGTAACATCTGGTAGCACAAAGGTGGCACCGTACTACCACATACTGCTTCAAAAATTGAATTGTAAGTGTATGAGTAACGTATTTTATATCAAATTGCCAGGGAATGCCTGACAAAAATTTTTTTAGAAATCAACAGTTTTGTGCACCATCATAATATCTCTCCTCAAAAAAGAATAGACCAATTGAAATTAATTTTTTGTACAGTTTGATTTTCATTCCCTATAAGAATGCATAATGATATGGAAAATGATAACGAATTGAAAGAAACAATTTTTAGCCATCACGAAACGCAGATGTGAAACATCAATAATAATATTTTGTGACCCCTGTGTACCACCGAAATATTTATGCTTCAATATACTAGTGAACTCAAAAATCTCAGCTAGTTATTGCAATATATTACTAGAAAAATTTTTTTTCAGCTAGTAGTAATTATGAAATTATAAAAAAACAACAAAAATTAATTGGCGCCCCGGAGCGACTTAATTGATTCCAGTGGCGCATTTGCTTTTTCAGATACAGCAAAACGCGGAAAAATCTGCAGCACCACATCATCTGAAGATCTTGACCTACTAACGTCTTCTCTTTCATTAAACAAATTGTATAGGGTGTGTCCAGAAGCTCAAAAAAAATTCAATGCATCGCCTGAACACTTAGTAATACGACTATCGTCAAACTTAAACCAGTTATATAATATCAGACAATGGAAGTCCGAACTAATGAAATTCATTATGAAACATTGTCTATCACCTTCGAACAAACGTTAAACCAGTCCGTTTCGTCTTTGACCAAGGGGTAATAATGACCAGATTCAACAATAACTGTATGCATATTATAATGGTGGTCTGCTAGATTGAAGTGTTCATCTACTTCGAAGCTTCGTAATAGTTTGGTGCTGGTCCGTCAGAGGTTGAGTCATGTTTGAAGATCATCAGTGTTATCATTAGATTGCCTCAGCTATATTTGTTTTCTTATTACACTCAGTTAGTTTGGCGCATGTTTGGCAATACAGTCGATTATCACCTGTTAAAATTTTCATTTTCAGATGATTTAACAATAAGTTTTGCACGGACTGGTTATTAGTCATATTAGGAAACGCTAGTTGAAGTTCAAGAAATTTACATACGTTTTTGCTACCTTTTGAACATTTACTACAAAGTAAACAAGTGAGGATTTTTCTAGCAAAAGCTTAACAAACAAGACGAGATAGACTTATAGAATCGTTCATTCCAAGAATCCTCTTGTTGTCCTAACGATATCTAGTGAGCTTCAAAGACTCCAGTAAATTACATCATAATTAGAAAATTATTTTTGGAAAAGAAAGTTTTTGGCTTTCTGCTACTCTATCTTGATACTAAGACATGTGGAAAACTTCCAAAGGAAGGAAGGAAGCAATCAATTTCAAAAGAAGTAACTCTATACATAGATGTGAAGATCACACACACTGCAAGAAAAAGCCCTCCTGAAACAGGTACTTTCATATAAACATTGAATTACAAGAAAGAAAAATTCATATAACATTGAATTACAAGAAAGAAAAATTATTTCGAAACAAAATATATAAACACTGGATTATACAAAAAAAAACCTTCTCTACGCATTCTCCACTCATTTCAGTTATGGAACTGAATCAGATATCATTCACAGGATTTCTACACAATATACTGAATTAAATGTAAAAAGTTCACTTACGTGGAACACTGTCATCCTCACACCGATGTTTCTCCGTAAGACACTTGTCTTGGGGCTCATCAATACCAATCTGGATAACATTGGCGCAACGCCGAACCAGTGGGAAGAAAATCTCACCGCTTGCACATGGAGACCCGTCACCACGGAATGCGTCGCCAGGCCAGCAATCAGTTTCACGTACGGCTGTAGATGTTTCATATCGAAATGAAATAGAAAATCAAAAGGGTATTTTGTGAAAACCAATTATTGTGACTCGAAATACAAATATATCATTACATTCATTCACTTTTTCAATTATCTCCACAATGAAACTTATTTTATACCCTTTCAACGTTAACTGAAAAATTTTATTTTTGAGTTTTCTTGTTAATATCGTCAGTGTAGTATTAACAATGATAAAGTGACGCATTATATTCACTATCAGTGAAATAGATTCCAGTAAATATTATTCATTAGTTATTTCTTCTCAAAAACTACGATCGAATATCAACTGAAAGTGCACGAAAATGTTACTAAAATGGAAAACTAGAAGTTCGGAATTTAGTGTGACGTTCAAAATTAGAACAAAGATCGTTTTAATAATATTTAAATAATGTAACGGCATACTGAAATAAAGTTTCGAGAAGTTCTGAAAGCTTTTAACGAAGATGTGAGAGGTTTGCGAAACTTTTATTGTATGCAGATTCTTCCTGACTCCTGCTCGCGTTTAATGGACCTCTTCCAGGATAATTACATCATCATCGAAATTTATTAGTGCCTGTCCGTAACAATTTCAAGAGATATTAATTGATCGTCACCTCGATGAATTTTTAGTCATTTGTGTAGGAGGCTTTTGCTGCAGAATGGAAACTTGATATGATTGATAATGTGAATGAATCTCAAGGTGATCGTTGCAGGTCTAGGAAATATTTTTAATACATCTTTATAGGTTTTGTTTAGGGTTTGTTTCCAATTTACAAAAGAATTATACTTTCAATGATCAAGTCGTATAACAGAAGACTGAATATGTTGAAAACGGTAGCACATAAAGACACTACTCGAATTACTCGACACTATCCTCAACAAAGCCTCACGAATATCTCCAGGTGTCTTCTGTACAACACCAGTTGGAAGCATCTACTATGCCACGGGAGAGCCATCTCTCCACAATAGACGTACCTAACTCAGTTTAGCATATACAGCAACAATAAGTGCAACTTCAACAAATCTCACTCATAGTAACATAACCTGCGATATACGATATGTAAATCTCTTCACATATCGAATAAGGATCTATAAACCATTTTACCCGAGAATCCGCGACCATTCATTTACTCTCGATCTATCACTACTGGAAACGTTTCCTATTAAATTCAATTCACCTTTTCCTTGGACTGTCAAACCGCCGAACTGTGACACGAGCTCAATACGACGAACACAATACCAATAGCCAGGTCATCAAAAATGAACTCAACAGATTTGTTCAACAAATTCACTCAGCTCATTATACGAACTGAAGTGCCCATATCCTAAAAATTCTGTTCCACAAAAAATAAAAGAGAACACCATCTGATTCAGCAACATGGAAAAAATATTACTTTCATTTGGATCCCATCACTTATTGCAATTCAGGGCGATGAAAGAGCCGAC